>JABFPB010000371.1:0-26621 GCA_022817645.1 Ceratoteleas bidentatus
AGCGTCGAGACCCCGGGAACCCCGCGCACCCCCCACTCCGGATACAACCACGGAATGTCCGAGCAGGCGATGTCCCAAGAACAACAGCAACAACCGGGGGATGGGATGAATAGAGGCGGCGGGGGAGGCAAGCACACGCCGATGAACCCGCTGCCGATGTTCGGCAGGTTTGGGTTCATCCGGCTGGGTCTGCGCGGGGGCTCGCCGATGTGGGCGGCGAAAGCGGAGTCCAGTAAAGGCAAGACTACAGAGGCGCAGCTGAATGAGGACAAGCCGAACACCTCGAGCGTCGTGCACCGCAAGGTCGCGATATCCCAGTCGAAAATGAACTCGCTGGTGTGCGCGGACTACAACGATTTTGACGACGACTCGCACACGCCACCGCAAACGCCACCTGTAGCGCCGGAGGACGTCCAGGTTAGAGACGGGGAGGATTTTTATGCTATGAGTTTTGAATGATGAGTAGAGTGATTTTAAGAAGGTTTCGGCACGATCTCCTTCATAGTGGGAATGTGTTTCAAAGCATTAGATTTCGTTCAAGAAAAACGCAATTACAAGAAAATTCTCTCGCTGGTTGCTGTGAAAAGAAATTGAAGTTGACAGAAAATACATGGTTTCTATGAAACTTAATTGTTTGATCAGTAAAAGTCAGTGTCACCAAAAAGAAAATAATACAGAAAAAGTTGTCAAAGTTGCAAACAATTTAATCCGCTGTATTTGCAATAATATTAACAATAGTGTTTTTATTAATTACGGAAACAAAGTGGGATGGATTCTTCGAAGCTTTCGTATCTTGTTCTTTGATTTGTTGCTGATTTTTTAATTACATTTAAATTTTTTTTTCATTGGTAGAACATGGTTATATCCATTTGTTAACCTTTGTTTAAATAAACAAATTCAAATAAAAATTTTTTCTTGGCATTTTATCAGCGGAATTCAGTATAACTTCCACTTTTTGTTTCATTTAATTTGTGTATTTTTACGAGGGGGTTTGACGGTGAATGAAAATTAGTTCGCCGTTCAAGACTGAATTGAATAATGAATGAAAATTTGTGCATTATTTTAAAATGAATGAATTAATTAATGCTGTATAACTATTTATTTATCATTCAAACTTGAAATTAATGATGATTAACTATTTTTTCGTTATTCAAACTTGAAATTAATGATTATTATTAACTAGCTATTCATTTATTCAAAATTGTAATGAATGATACACAGAAAAAATTGAGTACAGCACTTGAGCAGTAAGGTTCAAGTGCTGTACCAAATAAAGAGCTGCAGTTCCGCCTTAGGCTTTGGGTGACTCCTGTCCCAATTTGATGCAAGCGTCTCAAAAGGGACTTCCGCTGCCCCAATCCGAGCGACATTTCTTCCAAAGTTGGGACGGCAGGTGCCCTAAGCTTTGATAGGAGGATCTTTATTTTTTACGTAATTCAACACAGAAATTGTGTGCATTATTTTTTTCTGTTTCGCAGCTACACTGTAAAAACACTGGTGCTTGGATAATATAATGGGCTTTACAAATAATGAAATGGGCTTTACGTTTGCCATGGCGCAGCGTGGCAACGTCGCAAAACCCATTTCAGATTTGGAGCTGCAGGAGCTCCGACTCAGAAATTGGAGAGCACTGACATCGGAGTAAGGGAAGCTCCGATTCGGTGACCAAGAAGTACCGAGTCGGTCTTGCCAAGTATCGATATTTAGTGCTACATTTTCTGGCCTTTCATATACTGGCCAAGCACCAGTGTTTTTCAGTGTTTATTTAAAATAAATTTGCACGTTTTCTTTTAGTTTACTGATAAACATGTGCTTTTAATCATGTTTTAACTGTTTCATAAATAAAAAAATATTTTACTGTTATAATTCAAAATCATTTATTTTTTATAATGTTTGCACAATATACCTCACTTTGCAATAAAATACTTCGTATGTTATGTTACTTTCATTATTTTGTTATTTTTAGTTGGCGCAAATGTTTAGTATATAAGAAAATTAATGTTTTTCCAAAATACAAAATTTTAATACAACGTGAAGAAAATCAAGTACACGATTTATGATGAAACATAGACAAAAATAAGTATAGTTTATATTACCTCGTTTCGAAATTTAAAATTCAATAAAATCTCCAAAAACAATATTTTTATTTATGTTTATTCCCTTTACACCACACTACCTATTATTTTACACTTTAAGCTCAAAATGCACTCGCCTCAGTTTACTTCCACCCACTTAAACTTACGAGTGCACAACCACAAACTACCATACAGAGCCTGACAATGCCGAGTCTCATGCCGATATCATTGTTGCCAACATAACTATGCCAACCTACTCAAATTTGAAAACCGCCCAATTCCTAATGTACTGCACTTTTCCCACTTTCCCAAAACTTCCCTAGGTTCGCCTTCTACTCTGCAAGTCCCACCAATAAATAATTTCTCATTCATCATTCTTCGTACCTCGCACACCTTTTATTCAAACACCCATCCCTCGTCCAGGTGAAAGCCGTGGCGCCGTCCAGCCTCGCAGACACGGTTTCAGTGGAAAGTCCGCTGGACAAGCTGGACGCAATGCCGGACACGACAGACTACGACGACGACAAGACCATCGTCAACACCGAGGTCACGTTGAGTTCGACCGCGCAGAAGGACCAGGACGACATCTCGGACATCGAGCAGTTCGGCCACTCGGAGCTCGTGGATGTGATACCCGGGACTCTCGAGGCCGAGATGCAGGAGGAGTACGTTCTCTTCGCCTCCGTTGACCACGACGTCGTGGTCGATCTCTCGGTGGACAGCAACGACTCCCTGGGCAACGCCCTCGTGACCGACAACAACCAAGCGCACGACCTGGTGCAGATCCTGGAGATCGAGCACCCGGACGTGCAGCCGGACGACTCGATCGACGAGGACCCCGCGCGCTTGCGCAGCAAGAAGAACCTGCGACTGGACCTGATGCGGCGGATGTCCGACACCCCGGATTCGCCGGACCAGGTGGTGGAGCTGGACGTGAACCCCTCCCCGGGGTCGTCGACCTTTCTCACGGCGTCGTTGGACCAGGAGTTCATGGCCTCCCTGGTGAACGACAACAGCGTGGTGATCATCGACCCGAAATCGCCGGAGGTCAAACCGGACAAGCCAACGCCTAAGATCGATACCGAAGAACCCGGGAAGACCCTGAAACCGAAGGAGCAGGGTGGGAAGGTGAAACCTACGAAGATAGAGGAGAAGGTCGAGCAGAAGGACGAGAAGAAGGCGACGAATGGAGCCCCGACGAAGGTGACCAAACCGGAGGTCGTTTCGAAACCAATCGGCGTGAAGAGTTCCTCGATGTTGTCGGCTCTTATTAAGGAATCGCCGTCGACCAGTGTCGAGGTCTCCGCGAGTATGGCGAACATCGTCACCGACGCGAAGATCGCCGCGAGGCTCACGCAGAAGTTTGAGGGCACGAGTACTAAGATCGAGTCGTCTTTCGTCACCGCCTCGAACCCGCTGAATATGCTTCTGGACAAGATCAGTTACGAGCCGTATCCGGAGCTGACGAGCTTCTCCAACGTCTGCAGCAAAGCTCCGAAGGTATCAGAGCAGGTTAGATTATTCGCTGGTGGTCAGGTGCAATCGACCTCAGTGACGATGTCGAGACCAAAGGTGTCGGTCCCCGAGTTGAGGAAGGAAGTGGAGAAGACGAATTCAACGAGTAAGGTTGAGAAGAAACCTGCGAAGGGGGACGCGACGAAGAGTGACGCTGTCTCGTTTAAGAAGGACGAGAAACCGACCACCGCCGAGTCGCTGAACACTACTGACGAACTAGAAAGCATGCTTGAAGCCATTCACAATCCTGCTGAAAATGTGGTGAACGGCGAGAAGCGGAGCAAGAACGTTAAGCCCGAGTCTTCCTCCCTGAAACGGGTGTCGCCTCTCACCGACGACCTTTCCCTCGTCAACATCCTCGAGAACGACGCGGAGTGCGAGGACAAGAAGGAGGAGAAGACCGTCTACCTGAAGATCCAGGAGACCGACAAACCGAAAGAAGCCGAGGTCTCGGTGTCGAAGACCAACAGCTCGGTCACCGTTTACACCACCACCAAAGAAATCCGCTCGTCCGACCCCAAGAAGCAGCTCAGCTCCCTCGAGGAAACCTCCGAGGACATCCTCGACATGCTGCAGAACATCATCAGCGCCAAACCGGAAATGACCGACTCCGAGGACAAGTCCCGGAAGAACCTTCTCTATCAGCTACCCACTCCACTCGATACCCTACCGATCAACATTCTCCAGGATTCTCTCTCGGATCTGGAGCAGGGTCCCTCGAAAGCTGACGACGAGGAGAAACCGGAAGTCAAACCCCCCACGTTGCCTGTGACGGAGACTCCTGTCGTTACACCCACGACTAGTACGAAGAAACTGACGATTTCGCCAACAGTATCCACCACAGTCAGCACTGTTGCTCAGAAGCCGGAACAGGCGCCTCCCCACCTCTCGCCCCTCTCGAAACCCACAGATCTCACGTCCAACGTCGCGAACGTGTCGCACCAGCTGCGCACCCTGCTGTCGTCGCTTAACACTAACAATTCGCAATCGTACGCGAGTCCGGCGACGCAGAGCACAGTGGCGACCATCGTCTCGTCGCTGAAGAGCGCAGCGCCATCTACGATCAACAGTAATAATGCCGCCAGGTCGCTGCTCCAGGGCAGCCTGCCGGCGACGACGGCGTCCTTGCTGAACAAGGTGATGGATGCTGAGACGAGTTCCGTGGTTACCAAAGACTCCGTGGTGGCGATGATGGCCAAGGCGGTCACCACGGAACAGTACTTCCGGCTGACGACGTTGAGCAATATGCAGAACCAGCCGTGCAGCGTGATGACGTCGCGTCCGATGAATTCCGGGGTTTCGATTACGTCGAACGCGATGTTGAACGCGATGCTCGCGGGCGCTAAGCCGACGATCGCGGGACTCAGGGCAAACACGGTGCTGACGCAAACTAGTAACTTACTGAGCTCGGTCATGCCGCCGAACGCTGCGGGGATTCCGAGGACGCACAACATGCAGACTATTTTGCAGGTCGAGTATTTTGGGGGTGTTTTTGGGAGGTGTCTCTGAAATGGACTATTGGGATCTGACATGGGAAAAAATGTTAAAGAAATTGCAAAGAGTTGCACATTTAAACACTCGATGAAAAACAACGAGGAATAATTCAAATTTGGCCAACTTGTACAGTATTATAAGCAAATAAGGTACTCTGCATTATTTGAATAGCTTCCATCCAGATGATATATCACTGGAAGTCAGATCCCAATAAACTTTGTGTTTCTTTGTCACAATGCTAATTAATGGGATTGCATTTCATTTCGGGAGTTATTGCATAATAAATATTTTCATTTTACTGATTTTATATAAACAGGTGAGTGCGCCTGTGTCTGGACCAGCTCGTGTCGTTGTTACGACAAACGCGACGTCGTCACCGATAAACACATCTGCCAAACAGTGCGTGCGCACAATTATCCCACCGATGGTCACTACCATTCCAAGTACCACCAGTGTCACCACAAGCATCCTGCAATCAACACTGTCACAATCTTCGACTCTACTCCATTCCCAACTCACTTCAGGACAACCTCAATATAAGACAACGGCTATTTTACCCATTGATGCTAAGAACAACGAATCCGATGGTAATAATTGTGTTAATGAAGAATTAACATAAACGTCAACAAATAAATATAGCTATTGCAGGAAAAATAAACAAAGTTACATAAAGTTTACTTGGTCTTATTGGACAAGTTTGTACCTTATTAGTTCATACTACAAATAAGGTATAGAAACTCCTAATAGGAACAAAAGAATGTAAAAACTAAATTGTATTTTAGAAAGTGTCTTTGAAATGTTTAGTAATTATTTGAATTTTTATATATCATTGTATATTAACAATAATATGTATATTATTTAAAAACCTAATCCTAAAATTATATACATAATCTTAACAATTGAAAAATTTTGAGAACAAAATTATTAAACAGTGACGATTGAATAGTTTAAATTTGACAGTTTTGTTGACTATCAGAATATAACCAGAAATACAATACTACAACTAATATCTCCACTTTAAAACAGTGAAAAAAGAAATCGAGACTCCAAAGGCAGCCTCCACTGATAAATCCCCCAGCTCCGGACAGCCAGATGCCGAGCCCAAACCCGGGCCACCCACCACAACAATGCACCGCATGGAGGATTCGCAGAACGTCCTCCTCAAGCAGCTCCTCCAAAACATCGCAAACAGCCCCATAGACAGCCACCCCGTGGCGCGACCCGTCGCCTCCCTCATACCCTCCTTCATGAACGACTCCGTCGCGAACAAGTCCCTCGTCACCCACAAGCAGCCCCTCATCTGCAAGGAGACTTCCTTCCTCGCCGAAGGCGAGGCGTCCAAGCCCGCGAACAGCACCCTGGAGGACGTCCTGAAGATGCCCAGCGCAGCGGCCCCAGTGCCCAAGGTCACTTTCCCGACGCAACTGCCGAAACAACCGCCCACCGCCACCACCATTTCGCTCGCGAAAGTCGTCCAGCCCGCCGCGATTCCGATTGCCGAAGTGCCCAAGGCGGCGCCACCCAGCGAGCCGCCGAAGACCACCACGCCGCCGTTCACCCAGGTGAAGACGTTCGCGCCGAAGGTGGCGCCGCCACTCAAGTCGCCGGCGCCGGTGCCGCCGAAAATCGCGTCGCCGGTCGTCGAGGCCCCGATGGGGGCGACCCCGCCGCCCCGCGTGGTCCCCAGCCCGACCACCGCCCCCCAGGTTGCGACCGCGGCGCCCCCTGCGCCGCAGAAGTTCGTCGCGCAGATGCCGGCGACGGTGGCGCCGCCGCGGGAATCGCCGCCACCGCCGCCGCCCCCGGCGCCGGTGCAGCAGGCGATCGCAGCGCCGCCGCAGGCGATGCCGGGTGGCGGCGTTCCGCGGGCCGTCGCGCAGACGCCGGTGGGCATGGCGCCGACGCAGAGCCCCGCGACTGCTCAGGGCAAGGTGGCGCCACACGCAGTGCCTTTGGTGGAGGTGAAGAAAGAGATCGTCGAGGAGGTGCTTTCTTCGGCCACGCCCATCCAGATGAACGATACCAAAGACTTTCTCCCGACCAAAGAAGAAATCGTGGATGGGAGCATTGATGATAAAACTGGTAAGATGCAGGGAAAAAATGTTCGTGCTAGATTTACATATCTTTTTGTTGGATGAACATATACAAAAAGCTGACAGTCATATGTTAGACTTAAAATGTTGGATCTAGTTGTAATGATATGTCATAGTTCAAATGATAAAACAGCAATATTATATGTTGATTCTACGTAGAATGTATATAACCAATGTA
Organism: Ceratoteleas bidentatus; assembly: GCA_022817645.1. Taxonomy (NCBI): domain Eukaryota; kingdom Metazoa; phylum Arthropoda; class Insecta; order Hymenoptera; family Scelionidae; genus Ceratoteleas; species Ceratoteleas bidentatus. Next base: position 7,356 of record JABFPB010000371.1, read on the forward strand.
AATAGATGTATGACTCTTAGCATTTAGTATGCTGATTCAACATATTTTTTCCCGTGTAGAAGAGGATTTTGGGGAAGAAAATCGGGTTGATTTATTTGATTTAAATCAGATTTTTGTAGGTTTTTTAAATGTAAAGTAGGTGTATTGAGGGGGATTATTATTAATAATTAGATTGTACTAAAATACTTTGATAAGTAAATTATGTCTCTGTGGCTTGTTTACATCCATCAGTTTCATATTGCCGCAGAATCCTAATCACCTAATCTATACCAGTCATTGGTATAGATTAGGTGTATAGATTATTGTTAATTATTATACATTTTTTGCAAATTGTTTCGTTATATTTACAACGATAATACAACATGCGATTATGATAAAAGGCATCAAGCCAGAAAGATAGTATCGCCATCTACAACTTTACAGTCATTATGTGAACAGCCTGAAGTAAAAGTCAGATAGACTGATTGAACTTTAAAATGTTTGAGTATGAATTATAATATATTTTTGTCCTTTTTATAAATCGGAACTGCACTTAAAAGTTATAAATAAACTATTATTCTATATGCCATTAAATTTTTACTTGTCTTAAAATTCATTAAGTTATAACCAACTGATACTTGTTCAATAAGTACATTTGAAATTGATAGAACAATCTCAGGGAACAAAAATTAATGAAACCCAAGGCAAATCATTCAATTTGTCTTGAGTTTCATTAAAAGTCTAATACCATATAATTAAAATCTGTTCACTGTAAGTAATTAAACTCTAATTTTATGATTTTAATGACTGTATATCTAAATACATTAATTTAAACTAATTCAAAAGAGAAAAACAAAAAATTTTCAATAAAAATACTTATGGAATTTCCCATATCTTAAATTGTTCAAAAGTTTCTCCTGTAAATGCAGCGAAAAAGTAATTTATCTCTATTGTGCTTTCAGTCAGTCAGTCAGTCTTCAGTCAGTCAGAAATATAAAAAGTTGATGTTATACTGAAGTTGATTTCTGCGAACTTTATTCGCAATCTGATTGGTCCGATTCAAATTTTGGAATTTTCGGCTGTCAAACTCGAATGACAGCTAAGGATTGATATTCAGTAACCCTGCAACAAATATAAAGATCCTGATTCGGATGGGCGCGAAGCGCCCATTAGGATTACTAGTAAAGAATTTCAGTCTTGTAGACCAACTTCTTCATAGGGTTGATTTTTGACAGAAACTATCCCCTTAAATTTTCATTTAAACAGATAAATATTTAGTGGACAAATTAATCTCAAGTGGAAAATGCAATTGAAACCAACAGTTATTAATTACACACAATTATGTATCATGAGATAATAAGATAGTAGTAATACCATATAAACTTATTTTCATAGAACTACTCTGAAAAAAATATCAGACTGTAAAAGCATGACTTGAACTCTCGTTTTAGTAGCAAGATGTGTCATGTAATTATTATATAAGTGTTGTGCTATGAAAGCATAGGTCTGTATTTTAAGCATGGTGCCTTATACTTTAATGGCTAGACATTTTTCTCAGGGCAGTCATTACACTACTCAAATAAATGAAAATTAATATTAATTGAAAAGCATTAAATTATTAAGAATTATTATTGAACAAAGTGCCAAAATTTATCATTTGGATTTCACATTTGTCATTATGTCATCTGAATCGCAACTATTTACAAAATACAAATTCACAGAAAAATTTGGAAAATTTTTCTGTGAATATATTATGATCAATATAGTAATAAAAGTATTTACTTGAAAGAAAATATCCAAATTAGTTTATATATGCAATTTTCCAAAAAATTCAAATGTTTACTATGCCCTTATATCAAAACTCAACATGTAAAAAATATATTTTGGTAAATAATAATAATTTATCCTCACCAAAATGATTGTTTTTTTCGATTCAAATTGTACTTTAAGTAATTCATGTGTAACTTGATTTTAATCATAGCAATCTTTACAGTAAGCGGTTCGATTAATTTCCGACTAATCTATTTAATTGTCTGCAGATCTCAAAAAACTCAAACGCAGACAATACCAGCAAAAGCGTAGACAGCAAATTCAGGGCAAAGACGCGGCAATCGCTCCGCAGAAGAAGCGCGCGCGTAAGATGTCGCGACTGGACGAAGATTACGACACGTTCATCGACAACCTCATGGTCCAACTGCGACAGTTGCCGGCGATGGCGTCGTCAGAGCCGCTGCTGAGCAAGAACTTCGGCGTCTGCCCGATTTACGGCTCCGGTAATCTCTTCAAGATTGGCAGTGTCAAAGACTACAACACGCGGATGGGGGACCTCAGTGGCAACTACGGCAGTGCCTCGCTCCCGAGCATTTCGGACCATTACAACACACAACCGTTCGGCGATTTGGACCCCTTACCGCCACCTCCGCCAATTTCTACACAACGGGGTTTCTACGAAGAAGAATTCCCACCACTGAAGCTTGATGATTGTACGATTTTTTATATTGAATCAAGTGAAAGCTTTCTTTGTTTTTCTATCACTTTCAAAAGTAAAACTGCAAAAATCATGTAATTTGACCAATGATGGAAACTGCGTTTTACTATTGAGAGAGAATATTAACAGAAACTATTATTTTTACAATGATATTTATCGATTATGAGACAAAGTGTTGATATTTCAAGTGTTGGTTTTACAAGAATTATTATGAATTCGTTAATAAATTAAATTCTTTTTTTAATTTTCAGCCGACGAAAAGAAAGAAAACTCCACGACGATAACCCGGGACATTGACACCCCCGATACTATTGTAAGTTCATCGTCGCCGGAGTGCGTGATTCCAGAATTCGTTCATCGGTTTCCGGGTCTCAAGTTGATTGAAGACGAATCTGACGAGGATTCCGAGTGGCTAAAACGCGTGTCACCAGTGATACCACTTGTGTCTCCGATACCTATTCGTCTTAAACCCGGACACATTAATAAAGACATTACCAAGCAGGACAAAGAAAACTTCGGAATATCAAGGTATCTACCGGTTTATCTTCATTTGAACTGTTACATTATCGCCAATACTAAAACAAATTTAAACAAATTTATAACATATTAACAAATTTAACTTTCAGCCTTTCAAGATTGGGAAAATCGCCACCAGTGCCTTTACGAGAAAACGGCAACGTTACGGTCACTTTGACACTAAACAGTCAAGCGGCGGACGATATAATGGGCGTACTCAAAGACCTAGCCAACATCCTGAACATCGCTCCTCCATCAGGTTACCAAATTGTTGAAAGAACTACCACTCCTCCGAGCCAGAAATTAGGTCTTTACAGGACTAAAGGGAAAGATGGGAAGGAAGGAGGTAATTGCTTATACCTTCAATTATTCATTTATTATATAAACTTAAACAGTTAAACAACTTTTTTCATGAAAATGAGGAAACTTTCATAATCTTCTCAATTGTTTCAGCGCCAATTGACATCCAGAGTATTCTGAATGGCGCGGCCAAATTCTGTAGGCATTGCGACGTTGTGATTTTGAACAGCCTGATCCGCAAAAAGGTTTCAGACCTGCCGTTCCTCAGCAAAGAGGAAGCGGAACCCGGAGACGAGCTCTGCTTCTGTTCGGCGGGCTGCTACATGCAGTTCGCGCTGATGCACCGAACTCCGGTGAACTTGCAGGACAAAGCCGCGACCATTGTCGATCACCTGTGTCAAAAGTCGCAGGCGAAACTGCTCGATGAGGAGCTTAAGAAACTGCATGAAAAAAGGCTGCTGTTTAAACAGTCGATAGGCATCGAGAAAATGGATATTGATCAGACCTTGCATGTTGGTTCAGATTTGTGTATTAAACTGGAAAAGAATGATTACGACGTGTACAGCATTAAGGATGAGTTTGACGAAAAACGGGCGAAGAAACATCCGGTGCAAGATGACATGGAGTCGGCGGACTCACAGCCACCAATAAAGATGTGGAAGGGTGTGAGATACAAGACGTGGATGATGGGCGCGATGCAACCGACCACTAAATACAAAAAACCGACTGATCGTGAAATTACTGAGGTGAACAAAATTGCCTGTTATTAGTTTTTCCATTTTTTTATTTGGACAAAAAACTTCTAAAAATGTTTTCTATATACCAGTCACCCTAAATATACGGCCCTTCATGATATAACTACCTTAAACAAATTTTTTTTGATTAATTACGTACGCATAAAACAATAGAATTCCATTTTAACATTGCAAAACCGATTTCAGATGCTCTTCCGCATGGCCATAACTGTGATACCGGCTAAGAACGAGGACAGTCGGCGGTGTATGTTCTGTCAGGGCCAAGGAGACGGCGCGTCCGATGGGCCCGCGCGCCTTCTTAACTTCGACGTTGACAAGTGGGTCCACTTGAATTGTGCCTTATGGTCGGAGAACGTCTACGAAGTAATGAACGGCGACCTGATGAACCTGGACACCGCGCTTCAGCAGAGCCTCTCTGCCAACTGTGTGCTCTGCGAGAAACCCGGACCAACTGTCAAGTGCTTTAAAGTGCGCTGCACAAACATCTATCATCTAGGCTGCGCCGTCAAAGATGGCTGCGTGTTTCATAAGAACAAAGTAATTCATCTGTTCAATTTAATCTCAATCATTAAACATTAATCTATGAGGGATGGGCGGCTGCTAGAATGTCTAGGAAATGCAATGACGGAACTTATCCGAGTCTGCAACTACCATACAGACAATTTCAATTAAAAGCAAAAGAAATGCTGTACAAATTTGAATAATTATGTATTATAGTATATGTTTGTTTAACCGAATACATTACTATTAAAACAAAGAAATATTGTATTTGGGCTTAAAAGCCTGTTGAAAAAGAGAAATAAATTAATTAAATTATTTGAATAACGTATTTGAATAGCACAAAATTTAATTTTGAATAATAAAAATGATGTATTATTCAAAATTAAAATTAAAGTTGAGTAAACAAATTGTCTAAAAAAAGATATTTTCCATTTTAGACCACTTTCTGCCCTCAACACATTCCCAAGAATGAGAAGGACAAGGAACTGACGACTCTGTCCGTCTACCGGCGCGTTTTCGTCAACCGCGATGAGAATCGCCAGGTCGCCGCGATCATGCACCATTCCGAGCACAACCACCTGCTGCGAGTCGGCAGTCTGATCTTCCTAAGCGTCGGTCAGCTGCTGCCGCACCAGCTGGCCAACTTCCACACGCCCAACTACATCTATCCTGTCGGCTACAAGGTGGTGCGCTTCTACTGGAGCATGCGCCGGCCAAACAAGCGCTGCCGGTACGTCTGCTCGATCCACGACGTGGCTGGTCGACCGGAGTTCCGGGTACTCGTGCAGGAGACGCAACAGGCCGACGTGGAGTTTCGCGACGTGACGCCCCGAGCCGTCTGGAGTCGGATTCTGGAACCACTCGCGGAACTCCGCAAGAGCACCGGCAGTGTGCGGCTGTTCCCACGATACATCCTGGGGGAGGACCTGTTCGGACTCACAGAACCAGCGGTTGTACGGGTTCTGGAAAGTTTACCTGGGATTGAGACACTGACGGATTATAGGTAAAAACTTGTAAAGATGTGGATTAGAATAAACTGCATGTTTAAAAAATTGTAATTAATACAATTTTAATTAATAAAAACATTAATAAAAACGAAAGTAAAACATTGTAGTTTTACCTTTGGTTATTTGAATGTAATTGATTGATTGAAATAAAAAACCAAATGTGTTAGGTTTGTAAAAAATCGGATTTTGTTGAAAAAAGTTCAAATTATAGATTTATTTGTTTAAATCTGATACTTTTAATTAGTATGATTTGAATAATCGTTGAATAAATTGAATAACCTGAATAATAATTGAATAAAAGCTGAGTTCTGCAAGAAATGAGGGAATGAACTCCAATGAAAATCATTCCCGATGAACTTTGCTGATTTCCAATGACCGAAATTTCAGATTCAAATATGGACGAAATCCGTTGCTGGAGCTTCCGCTGGCCATTAACCCATCCGGAAGTGCTCGCACGGAGGCGCGACTGCGCAACCAGCTGCCGTGGAAGCGGCCGCACACTCAAAGAACGGGTTCGTCGGCGCGCGCGACATTCGTACCAACGGCGAATGTGGCAGGCGAGGTCGCATGTCCCTATTCCAAGCAGTTCGTCCATTCCAAGAGCTCACAGTACAAGAAAATGAAGCAGGAGTGGCGGAACAACGTGTACCTCGCGCGCTCCAAGATCCAGGGTCTGGGCCTGTACGCGGCCCGGGACCTGGAGAAACACACCATGGTCATCGAGTACATTGGCGAGATCATACGAACAGAACTCGCGGAGACAAGGGAGAAACAGTATGAGGCTAGGGTGAGTCTCGTTGGATAATTTGACTTTTATGTTTACCATGATAGCCAAGGTGTACTTAAATAAACTGGGTGCTAGCAACCAGGGAATCCGGACATTTTTTTTTATTGTAACACTTTTCAGGGGTTAAACCCCCACCGGGTCTTCACCCCTGAATTTATTAACGTCAAAAATCTGCAGAAAGTTTGTCAGCTTTCGGCGCAATGTTACGCGCATGCGCATATCGAACATCAGAACGATCGCCTTGACAGATAATCAATTTTGTTTCTCCGAATTCTCAATAAATAGTTCCGGTACGTGCAGTTTTCTTTTGATAGAACTGTTCATCATATTTCCAAAATTAATATATTGGATTTTCACCCATTTCTCAGTGTTACTTTTGATAATATTTATGAATCTATTGTAGAACTGTCACTGATCGCCATATATGCAATGCGTATTAGTCGTAACTTTATTAATCATTTTCTCCATGATCTGCCTTTTTTGCACACACCTAAGCAATGTCCTCGTTTTCAATATATGAGTTTCAACAATTTCTGGGTGATATGGGGGTATGGATTAACTACCTTAAATTCAGTGTTCGCCATCAGCCGGTGATACCGGTCAATGTCATATTCGTGCAACCCTGATATAGAGAAAAAATGTACCATTAAAATTTTGAAAAAAATTATAATTTTGCATTTTTTCGGGCGGAAAAGTACTCTGCCGCCCTCTTCCCGGAGGAGACATACAATAAGGCACTTTGCTCCCGCAAATAAAGCATGAAAATGATCACTTTTCGTGCAGGCTGGACAAAAGTGTTATTTTTTGGACTTAGGCTGGTGTTGAAGCTAGGCGCTTTAGATAATGTTTCAAAACTTCATGAATTTGGCTTTATACTGCATTGGGAGAGGGCTCAACCAGTTCTTACGCTTACGTTGTATAAATAGGGGAGGGGGTCTAATAATTCTTACGACTTCTGACATGTGGCAGGGGAGCGGAAAACAAATACCAAAATCATCCTTACGTAATTAATGGACAGCCCCTTATGTGATTTCGGTGATATCAATCAATCTCTATATTTGAAATGTATTTATGCAATATAATATAATATTCTAATATATAACATTGGATAAGTTATTAATTAAAAATATCACATAATTAAAGTTTAATAAAACCACTTTTACAGTATTGATTAATTTATGTACTTTTCAATCTTAGTACTTTTCAATTTTTTCAATATATTTTCAACATTCGGGAAATTGTTTGAAACAAACCGTGGAAAATCGGGAATTTACCAGGAATTTCATATAAGAATTTTGCTAGACACCTTATCGATAAGTTATATACCATTTTCATCAGTATACAGCTCTGAATTTTCAGGCTACATTTATATTCAATATACATAGTTTATATACAAATTATGTGATTAAAAACACAACAAATTGTAAAAGCAATGAATGTTTATTACTAAATTTATATGAATATATGGTTATCACGGTATGTGTAAAAAATGCTCTAGTTATAAATAATGTTTAGGCGCAGCAGATTTTTTACAAATGCACATTTTTTTACAGAACCGTGGTATTTACATGTTCCGTCTTGATGAAGAACGAGTGGTGGATGCGACACTCTGTGGCGGACTTGCCCGTTACATCAATCACTCGTGCAATCCCAATTGCGTAGCAGAAATCGTCGAAGTTGAGCGAGACCTGAGGATCATTATCTTTGCCAAGCGAAGAATCTCACGCGGCGAAGAGGTATGTACTTCAGATTACTTTCGAGAATACAAACAAAGAATCACGATTAAAACACCAAGACTCAAAGTATCACAAATTGAAATGATCACTTTATGAAAACTAAAAAAAAGGAACGAAACTTCTGAAACATGCATTTTGATACAATTAATGTTGATAACGAATCTAACAACGTTATTGAAACTGACGAAAGCATCGAAACTAATCAATAACTTTTGATAAATTTAAAGCAAATTATTTATTACACTGGGCGATTGCCTGTGTAAATAAAAATAAATAAATAAATAAATTACAACCTGACTGAGATATTTTAATCGTAAGATGTTAATTTCATAACATTTTAATTTGTAATATTTTAATATTGTGATGTTTAAAATGTGTTTTCAGCTGGCTTATGATTACAAATTCGATATTGAGGACGATCAGCACAAGATAGCATGCGCATGTGGTGCCCCCAACTGCCGAAAATGGATGAACTAAACAAACGGAGCCGAGGATTAAAAACTGGAACCGAAAACGAAGCGAATGTCAATCGCCAACACAAGTTGTTATTGTTGCTATGTTATTGGATATAAGTTTTACACAGACGAGTTTATCAACAAGAGGAAGAGAGTAATCAGAAATATATGTATATATATATATAAATATATATATATCTATATATAACAAATATATATACATATATATATAAATATATGAAACATCATATGATTTTATACATACAATATGCGGACGCATCATGTTATATGTATATTAGCATATATGATGTGCAGTTTCACGAATTTGTAATCTGTATAAATCCGTGATAGACGCTATTTTATTGTGTAAAGTGCCATTGCAATTTGAATGATCGTTTTATAATGAAAGAACGGGAAACTGAAAATGAAGCTGGTGCTATGCCATCGCAACATTCCTCCAAAGTTGTACAATATTAGTTTATATCTTTGTCGAGAGAGGGACAAGATAGCGAGAAAGAGGTAGATAGAGATCGAGCGCGAGAAATCCTTCGAAACAATTTGTAAATTATTTTTTTGGAGCATGCCCGTGACGAGACGGGTCGGCGAGTTGCGCGACTCGACAATTCAATCATTGATATACGAGAAATAAATTATGTTGTCTACATGTGGACGTGACTGAATGTGTATGTTCGTTGTTTGTTCGAGCGATTTACGTTAATGAGGGATAGTGTGTAAGCGTGTACACAAAGCAAAAACTTTATATCTTTATATGTTACGAAAAAGCAAAGTAAGGAAATAAAAGATATCGGTAACGTCGCAAGACGCTGTAATATAGCAAAAACTTTTATTAAGTATTATTATTGCATATACATTGCACCTTATTTGTACATAAGTAGAAGCTATACGTTATTTTCAATCACCAGAAAATAAAACAAAGTGTAAAATAACAATACTTAATATAAGATTATACACGATTATAACTATTTGATTATGCGGTAATAAATGAATATCAAATATTACGGAGTTGATTCTTATTTCATTGACACCTCACTGCAGCCATGTCTTATCTCATTTCTCTCGCTTCTCAGAGAGTAACTTATACTGCATTAAACTTATCTGAAACTCTAGCAATCATTATAAATCGTTCTTTGTTCAGATTCACTTTCATATCTGCAATCATCAGGCATTAGTTGGAATTCTCTTCTCATTAATTTTAATAAACTTTTCATTAATGATTATCAAAATCAAAAATATTTTTGATATTTTTACGATATTTTATCCATTTCAAAATACCATTGAAATTGGAAAAATGTTTTTCTTATTTTTTGCATCCTGGATTGTAAAATGAAACGAGGAAGAGTTTCGCGGGGCTGCGTTTTCATCGTTTGAAATGCCGACACACATTTCACGCGGCCCAATTGGCTGAACAGTCACGTCGATGATGCGCGCGGTCGCGCAAGCGCCATCGCGTCCGACGTTTCGCTGCCAGCACTGTTCGTCCACGAACTGCTCGTAGTGTGTAAACACGGCGCGACGATTTTTTTTATTCACTGCCAAGTTATTTTGCGGCAAATTTCGAATCATGAAATACATTCTCGTGACCGGCGGGGTGATAAGTGGTGTTGGCAAAGGCGTTATCACGAGCTCGTTTGGGACAATCCTTAAGCACTGTGGCCTCCACGTGACAGCCATCAAAATCGATCCATATATCAACATTGACGCCGGCACGTTTTCACCGTACGAACACGGTACCTAAATGAATTAGTGTATTAATACATTCAGTTAATCAATGTAGTAACTAAGTTAAAGTAATTATATTTAAAAAATTACACAAATTGGAATGATAATTTAATATTATTATTTCATTATATAATGAAATAATAATATTAAATTATATATTACATCATTTAAATGTGTAATATAATATTTATATATAAATAATATAAAAATACTGCGAATAAACCTGTAGTAATAAATATTTGTTATTTTAACATACTTTTAGATAAAAAAAGTTTAATGTTAGACGCTAAATCATTATCTTTAATGTACACTTGAATGAATTGTTATAATGATTATGAAGTGAATTGTTTATCTTTAATTTAAAGTTTGGCAAGCTATTCAATTATTTCATATTTTTAGGGGAAGTTTATGTCCTTGATGACGGTGGGGAAGTAGATCTTGATTTAGGGAATTATGAAAGGTTTTTAGATATCACTTTCCACAGAGATAACAATATCACTACTGGTAAAATTTATCAGCATGTTATAGAGAATGAAAGGAAAGGCAATTTCTTGGGAAAAACTGTTCAAGGTATTTATTATTAATTATTGAATAATATGTTTAATTGTCAAGATGCATGATCAGTTTTTAGTATGGTAAATTAATCACTTTTCAGTGGTACCACATATTACTGATGCAATTCAGGATTGGGTTGAGAAAGTTGCCAATGTGCCAGTTACTGAAGATGGAGAAATTCCTCAAGTAAACAATAAAACGTTATTGTTTTACACTTATTAATTGCGTAAAAAGTGTTTATAATATTAAAAATATCGCTTTTCATTTAGGTTTGTATCATAGAACTTGGGGGAACCATAGGTGACATAGAAGGAATGCCCTTTGTGGAGGCATTTCGACAATTTCAATTTAGGGTGAAAAAAGAAAATTTCAGCGTCGCGCACGTGTCTCTTATACCGCAGGTAATAACATTAAATTCCGATACATCTTGTCTTGCAAAACAAGTACTAAATTATACAAATGAAATGTATTATCGATTCTTACGACATAAAGTTTTTTAATAAGAGAAAAGACGAAGTGTATAGTATACACTGAGAAAAACTTTGACTTTAAGTACCGTGAAAAATGTCAGTGGTTAATTCCTATTAATTTTAAAACTTTTATTATGGTGAAAGTTTGTTTGAAATTTGTTTATAAAATATAAAACTTTGTACAGTTCAGTAATGATAATATTACTAGTTAATAGTAGTTTAGCAGTATAGAAATACATAACAAATGTATTATGAGAGTTTGCTGTACAATACATATTACATATGAATTATAACTCAAATTAAAGAGTCTTTTTGTTTGAATTGCTATTTCAGCCAAGGTCAACTGGCGAGGCAAAAACCAAGCCAACTCAAGCCAGTGTGCGAGAATTGCGAGGTTTGGGATTGTCGCCAGACCTTATAATCTGTCGTTCGGAAAATCCAGTCAACGATACAATCAAAGAGAAGATTTCCAATTTCTGCCATGTTGCAGCTGAACAAGTATAGTCAAAGCATATATTTCATTTTGAATTATTTGTACTTATTATATTATGGTACTCCTCTTCAAGAAATCCTATGGATTTTGCAAAAGAAAAGTCATAGGAGACCCCTGAACCGTTACTGAATTTCTATACATTTCTGGGGACAAAGTTTTTCAGAACCATACTGTTATTATAGAATCTGACTCTCCAGAATTTCAAAACTTAAAAATATGCCTTTCTTGAATCAGATTAAAAAATATTTGTTTGCAAAAGAATAAGAAGAACACTAGTTAATTTGGAAGGTCGTCACTCCTACAATACAAGTAGTCTTAATGAAGATGTCCATTAATTATAACATATTAACGGTAACATTTGGGAAAATAAGTTACTTCTCTATACTTCAGATAGTTCTGATCTAGATGTCGTATTGGCAAATGTAATCACAATTTTATCATTTTCTTTCTGAATTTGACGTCAAACATGCTAAATAGATTTCAGGGAAGTCAAATTCGCAAATCCTGTCTTCATTCAAACATTTGGAAAGTGACTGTGATTTTTTGATTCTGAACAGAACAAGGGTGTCCATGAGAAGTCATGTTTTATGGACATGAATTCTTAATGTCGTTTCACTAACCTCCTACGAAATTTCTGTTGCAAAATCCTTAATCAATAATTATTGTTTCTTGATCCATATTAAACAACTGCTTTAATATGGCAATAGGTCATCACAATTCATGACTTGTCATCCGTATACAAAGTGCCGCTCATAATGCTGCAGCAAAAAGTTGTCGAGTTCCTGAATGACAGACTCCAATTAAACATCGACCTGGCACAAATGCGGCGCCCACAATTTATGTACAAGTGGAACAACCTAGTGGACCGAATTGATAATCTTTCTAAAGAAGTGAAGATTGTCCTGGTTGGTAAATACACGAAACTCGAGGATGCCTATGCGTCTCTCATAAAGGCTCTCCAACACGCTTCGTTTAAAGCTGGATATAAACTTAATTTAACTGTACGTCCAAGTTTGTAATAGTCCATCCTAATACGATCCTTAGCTTGCATTTTATCATCGCTTACTTTTTTGCCCAGTATATCGAAGCTGCAGATTTGGAGGAGATAATGATAGAACAACATTCCACGGTTTACCACGCGGCTTGGCAGAAGCTTTGCAGCAGCGAGTTAGTTGAAAAAAATTGGGTTTTAAAATAAAAAAATATAAATATACCTAGTGAAATAAATATATTTAAAATATATTTATAAAATATATTTATATTTAAAATATATTTTATTTATAAATATATTTCAAATATACCTAATGAAATTTTAACCTGATTCCATTGGGTCAATGATATTGGTCAATAATGATCATGAATTGTCCGATTATTGGGATCTGGCATGGAGGCGAGGCTTAGTTAAATGGAACAAATATTTAATTTTTTAAATTAAAATATGATACATTAAATAAATTGAATAGTTGCAATTTACTCAGATCCACTTGATTTAATACAGTAATTATTACTGCATTAAATCAATACTGTAATACTGTAATTATTGTATTGCAATTTAGTTATTGTGAAAAATGGAAAAACTGGTGAAAATAGTTCCAATTCAGATGGCGTGTTTACGCATGTCAGATTCCAGTTGGATAATTTTAAGCAAACTGAAATGGGATTGGCCAATAATTGGCTATTATTCAAGCTAAAGTTTTCACTTGTTCCTTAGGGCAATTATTACCAAATTACTATCCAGTAACATCGCTCTACGTTATTGGCCAAATATTATCCCAAAATGCGGTCATAGAATCACCCAATTATTGGCAAATCCGACTTAGTTTCATTAAGCCATCTTTGGCCACTCATTGAGCTATTCGATTCAGAGATTCATTGTTTAAAACCTTTGTTTCTGGTCAATGACATTTCCTTGCATTAATCGCCTGAAATTTCAGCGGCGTCATAGTACCTGGTGGATTTGGCAAGAGGGGCGTGGAGGGCAAGATAGCAGCATGTAAGTGGTGTCGTAAGAACAACAAACCTTTCCTAGGTATTTGCCTGGGATTACAAGCTGCAGTCATCGAATTTGCCCGGAACGTACTGTATCTCGAGAATGCCAACACGACTGAAATAGATCCAGATACGCCGCATCCGGTCGTCATCGACATGCCCGAACACAATTCTGGCAACCTGGGTGGCACCATGCGTCTGGGAAAGAGGACTACTAAGTTGACCGAAACTAACTCTAAAATTAGTTCGTAACTGTTCAATGTTCATATCTTGAATATTTGTTTCTTGCTTTTCATATTCATTGAATGAATATTAATGTTACAGGGCAATTGTATGGTGGTGTAGATTCGGTTGACGAGAGACACAGGCATAGGTATGAGGTAAATCCAATATACATTGAATCTCTGGAAGCCAGTGGCATGAAATTCGTTGGTATGACTTCAAAATGTGAAATGCAGTTTTTACATACATTTCTGGAGTACATTTCTGGAGTAGCATACTGTTTTTTTGCAGGGAAAGGAGACGAGGGGGTGCGAATGGAAATCCTGGAGTTGGAAGGACATCCATACTACGTGGCAACTCAGTATCACCCGGAATATTTGTCCAGGCCACTGAAACCTTCGCCTCCATTTTTGGGCCTTATTTTAGCAAGTGTCAACAAATTGGATTCTTATCTACAGACACAGAAAGTATCTGGCCTGATGGAATTAGATTCAGGTAAATTGCTATTCTTTCGATTCTGAGAACAGCACATTTTTTAAAGGATTGAGTATTTCCGATTATATGACCGTTTAAACGTAAATCGCGTTGAAAAATCAAAATTAAAAAAGGTACAACAAATATCCGATGTTTTTATCTTCCAAAGTGCTGAAACAGCTTTAAGATGATGTTCAAGTTATGCTGCCTCGGAGTTAGCGTCTTTGTTAATTAAAAACATTAACAATCATATTATCATAAATCGACCATAGCGAGATTCATAATTTTTAGTCACATTGTCAGAATTAATGATTTTTCGTAATTATCAGTATGGGGGAAAATATATGACCAATAAGTCATAACTTTTTAATCACGTATGTTTGACAAAAACGTTTTTTCATCATTTTTCCGACGGAGAAAAATCACGAAAAAACCTTTGTTTTTCGAACATGCATTATCAAAAATTGAAATTCGTTGGTCAGATATTTTCTCTTAAACTTGGTTGCAGCAGACTTTCGGCATCTCTTTAAGACGATGTCATGTGAAGAATTACCGACAATAAAGCAGAAATAAAGTGTTTTACGAGAACAGTTTAATTTTCTCACTTTTTTTAGACGTTAATTATATTTAATCGTTGATTAGATTTAGATGTCGATTACTATTATGTTTAGAGGTTGATTAGATTTAATTAATTAATTGTGGAAGTTCATTAAATGAACTTCTTTATGAAAATGTTAAATGATTAGAAATATTTACGAAAATGCAAATGTCCACACGCTCGCTTAACGCGGTAGTTAGATTCCAGGGAAATACCGTGTTAAGCAAAACCGCGTTAAACGAAAGCCAAGATTAATGGGAAAATAACCCTGGTAGAAAAATGTAGTCTGAAATAATGCTGAAATGAACGCTGAAATTTTACTGAAAAAACTCACAAAATTGGGACATTTCAGACTTTTTTAGCGCGACATTTCGGACAAACGCTGAAATTTTGCTGAAAAGTTTTTCACAGATAAATAATTTGTAAAATTTTTGTTAGAAAACATAACATAACTTTATTTCAAAATTTGTCCGAACTTTCCAAACATTTTCAAACGTTAAAATTGTCAGCAAAATTTCAGCATTTGTTCAAACTGCTGTGCTGAAAAGGTCTTAAATGTCCCAATTTTGTGAGTTTTTTCAGTAAAATTTCAGTGTTCATTTCAGCATTATTTCATACTTTTTTTCCATCAGTTCCGGAGGTCACAAATTTCAATCCTTTCTAATATAAATTTATTATGTGTAATGGGTTATATACATATTTATAAAATAAAATATAATAAAGTATGAACATTGCAACAATTTTTAAACATTAATTAAATAATTAAAACAAAGACTAGTTCACAAAATTACTCGAAAGCTAGTTCATTTACATTTCTCGTTTACGTTACTTCGGTGGTGAAGCTACACAATCTGAAGTTGTCGCGACTTTAGCGGTGAAAGTCTTTTTATTTGCAATATATGGATTGCAACAATTTGGGCATTTCGATCATGATGGATGTGAAGTCCATTTTTTCGGGCAAATAATTCATAGAAGATGGTCGAAAAAATGTAATTTTTTAATCGCGTCAGATTGAAAGCCGCATTAAGCGAGACCGCGTTATCCAAGTGATTGTCGCAATTTTAAAATCGCGTTAGAGTGAAACCGCGTTAACTGAGTACCGCAGTAAGCGGGAGTTACCTGTATTTACTTATTGGTATTAATTATAAGCTCTAAAATAATTGGTCTCTTAATAAAAATCTTGACTTTGAGTGCTAATCTTACACAATAATTATTTGGAGGCACTTTGTTATAATTATTTATAAAATTTTCCCCGTTATAAAATTTTTCCCTGACTTCTGAGAAAATTCCTGGACTATTCCCTGACCGACAAAATTCCCTAACTTTTCCAGGTTTTCCGCGTTTTTCAGAAAGTGCCACCCTGATTCTAAAATTTTTAGAGAATCGAAAAATTCAACAAAAAAAAACAATTTTTTGACCCCAAAAGATCGGAAAGACCCCTTAAAGTGATGTCGAAAATCTGCAATGTGGTTAGTATCTTTTTGAATGAAAACATTCATAACAAATTTTTTTTTAAAGTAGGGCGAAGGTGGCACCCTCGCCTACGGGCTGCCACCTTCGCCCGTGGGAATAATCGTGTACTTTCCTCCCTAGGTACACAATATACTATATACTATTATGGAAACATGTGAAAAAAGTGAACAGTTCGTAATTGTTCACTTTTACACTTATTGAACAATTGCCTGTACTAATCGTGCTGAATGCGTTGCATTATGCACAACCTTAAAGTGATGTTCAAGTTCTGCTGCCAACAAGATAGTGTCTTTGCTTTTTCGTGATTTTGCCTCCTTGAAAAGAGAGATTCAGGAACAATCAGTAATCATTATTTCTGTAAATGCGTGACTAATAGTATTTTGTGCACCAAGAGAAGGAGCACGCTATTACTCCCGCCGGCGAAGCAATGCCTAAGGTGAGTTTTCAGTAACCTACCTAAGGAGGTTTTAGGGGTAACCTACCTAGTTCTATTGCAGCAGAACTTGAATATCACCTTAAGTATAATGTTTTCTATAAATAACTAACAGATTTGGTTATCAAGTAGTAAAACAGTTTTCTAAGTACTTAATCACTCAGGTTTCTTTTCCAGACGTTAATTCGACCGGAATAATGGAAGTGAAGAAAATACAAATTGAACAATAACATTTTATAAATGTCATTGCTCAACAAGCAACCAGATAATGCTCTTCAACAAGTAATCAAGATCCTGTGAATGATGCTGGCTCAGATAAAAATTATTGTACATAGGATGTATTGTATATACGGGAGAAACATTAACTTTTGGAGTACTGCAGTGATCATGTTGTTATATATAAAGAATTGTTTTATTTTGATGTAAATTACAATATAGAATTTTTTTAGGATAAATACATCCAATATATTATTATATAATCTATCTTTACTTATTATACATTTTCTTAAACTAAATCAATTATTAAATAATTAACTCGCACTTAAACGTCAAGGCTGACACATTTAATTCTGCAATTTCAGGTCTATACTCTTCCTATTTGATTTTATAACATTTCTTTTACCAACAAAATTGAACAAATTCTTGTCTCCATCATATCCAGTTGTGAATTTGTAACGAGACTCATTCTGCTTTAAGGCTGCATCCAAATTTGGCGCATCCTCGAAGTGGAAAATTGTTGTTTTATTTAATGCAGTCTCACTAGAAGTTGAAGCAATTACATTGTCACCCCAACTTGATAACTTCGACCTCAAATTGAGATCATTGAGCTGTGTACAAACATTCCCATTTACTTTGGAATTCGCCGAGGGATCATCTTTTGGTTTTTCTTCATTGGATTGCTTTTGCTCGGATGCTTCAGTTGCATTTGTCAGTCCAGAGGATTTGGTGTTTTCTGCGAATTCTACCACATTCTTAAAGATGTTATTTGGCTGGGAATTTTCGTTACCAGCAGATGCCGAATTCTGATTCAATGGCTGGTTTTCCGGGGGATTCTCCTCAACGCGATTTCCGTTATTGTTCAATTCCGGAAAAACGGGAGAATTTACGTTGATGTTCACGGTGTTAATGTAGAAAGTGAGCCTATAAACACTCGAGTATTTTTAATCACTGATTGCAAAGATGATCAAAACTTACATATTTCTACTTTTTTATATATAAAAAAATGCATTGTTTAATCTTTTTTTAAATAAAAGTTCACTACATGCTTTGTTGAAATGCATCGTTGTCTATGATTCAAACAAAACAAACTACGTCCGGACGTTACGTTTCTCGATGCCAAATGTGAGCAACAAGTTTGAAGAAAACAATGAAATGTTTGAATTTTATAGAAAAAAACTCACGCGAATGGAAGACCGTCTACGCGATTCATGTTCATGTCAGATAAACAAGTCAGATTTAGCAAGTCCAGGAAAAAGCGATGGGGAACACGATGAACTGCTTCGTTTGCAATGCGTGCCGGCTTTCTTTTTGGTTTTGCGCATTTCAGACAGTCACCAATGTTGTCGTAGAATGCGCGGTTTCCGGAAGGATGGCGCGCGAAATTCGAAAAGTGTTTTAAAAATATGCAAATAGTTTTGTTTATGTTGAAATGCGCGTTTTAAACTTGAATGAAAAATTATATACAAACTTAAAAATATATTGGAAATTATTTATCAGTTGATTTATTCCAAATAAATATTGAGTCGTACAATGCATCGGTAAATTATCATTTAATATTGAATTTTGGGTTTAATTCATTGTACATCAAGTCATAAATCGTACCTAAAATTTAAAGTAGAATTTATTTCCAATTCCTTAAAATTAAATTATTACAACAGTTTTCACAATTTCCGTAAGCGCATGCGCGATGGTCGTACATGCGCAGGCGGAACAAACGTAACCTCAAAAAAATTGATGGTGCGAATTCATGTTATTGGAGGGGATAAACATTCCCTGTTAAAGGGTTAACCTACTGTATGCCGCAGATGTGTGTCATCAATTCTTTTGATTCTGGATTTATTCATGAAAAGGTAACATTTTTATTAGATATTAAGAAACAATTTGCATTATTCACCATTTATTTGCAATTTGACGAATAATTCAATTATCTTTGCATCATATTTTTTGTGTACATCATGTTGATTATTTTTTTAGTGTAGACCTCCCCCTCGGGGGGGGGGGGGGGGGGGGGCGGGGGGGGGGGGGGGGGGGGGGGGGGGGGGGGGGGGGAGGGGGGGGGCAGGGCGGGGAGGGGGG
>JABFPB010000371.1:26631-41162 GCA_022817645.1 Ceratoteleas bidentatus
TTAAATTTTGTTTTGATTTTTTTTTTTTTTTAAATCATTTTTTTTTTTTTTTTTTTTTTGACCTCCACCTCCTCCCCCCCCCCCCCCGTTTACTTCATTCTAATCATTGCACATTAAGTCATTACCCAGTTGAAAAATTCCATTAGAACTAGTCTTATTTGTATCTATTTGTACCTATGCGGTTTTTAGCATTAGTTTTTATCTGTATCTAATGGTTTCTAATGGAATTTTTCAACTGGGTAATAATATTCGCCAATTGAAGAAGTTAATAATATTAAAAAATAAAAAAAACATTTAAAAAAAATCAAAAACAAGTTTATTGCCAACGGGAACATATTATCAAAAAATGTTGTAGACAAATCTATTTATAAAACTGTAGGAATTCCATGTCAAAGCTACAAAATTGGCTTTTTTACTCAACTCTACTCTAATATGAATAACATTACTTACACAGATTATACTAATTGTTCCAAACCTTTACTATTGTGGAATACCGCTATTTAAAGTAATTGTGATATTAATCACAGAGTCACTTTGGCTGCTTTGTTCTTGAATCCGAACATTGGACTCCTTACACTCCATATTATTCTGAACACTCGACTGAGATCTGTTGAAACATTTCAACGTATACACTGTGCAGTTTTCATACAGCCTCAAGAAATAACTTGATTGAAAACTTACTGATTGTAAAGATCTTCAATTAAAGTTGTCGCATTTAATTTCTGCCAAGATGGTAACTGTAACTTTGACATTTCCAAATTCATATTATCATCCTTAAGATACGATTTCACTTGCTATAAAGTAATACGTTATAAATATATTTGCTATTCTCAAATATTTTGTTATAATAAAATATTACTATTGTCAAATGTTTGCTAAGTTACCTTTATAGAAATCATTTCATTTGAGTCGGCATACATCGACATCAAAGACAATATGTTCTTGATACGTTTGCTTTCAGGTACATATGGTACCACTGGCATAGGTTTTTCATCATATGCATCTACAAAGTTACTTGATAATAATAAAATAAATAATAAATATATACGCTCAATTTTCAAATTTGCTTCTTAGTATTACCTATAGGAGTTACCGTTTTCTCCGGAGAGACACCGAACAATTTCCTTTTGGCATTTTGCTCCAAGATAGTCGACGCGACACCTCTTCCTATATGACATCTAATAGTTTTGGTTGTTGTAAACATAGCTCGATTATTTTTTTCAGGCTTGAAAATAATTATGTACAGTTTTGGAAAGAAGAGAAAGTTCAGTGTTACAGAAGCACTTAAGGTAACACACATACCCATAGTTATCACCTAAAAAATTAACTAATTACATAACAATATTCTGTTTTTAGTTCAAATTTTAATAAATTCAATACAAAACCCCTAAATTTGTGCGCATTTTATTTGGACAAATTTATGGTAAAAATTTTCTAACAAGATAGGTACAGCTGTTAGAACATTTTCAAAATGTTGTTATAACATTTTCAAAACTACCTTGCTCTCACTTCCAAAATAAATTGGAATGAAAGCTGTCCAGATAACACAAGTTGTATACATCGCAAAACCTATGAATTTGGCTTCATTGAAATTTTCGGGAACGTTTCGTGTTTTGACCGCATACAAGGTACATAGTCCCAAAAGTAGAGAATCGTAAGCCAGTGGAACTAAAATGGCTCGAGGCGAAGAAGGGCAAGTGAGGATAACCCGATTCCGTGAAGGGTAATCGAATCTGGGCAAAGGTGGATCTAACATTATAGAAAACGCTGATATTCCAATTTCAGCTAATATCAGTATCCCTGTGATGATCATCTGAAATCATAGTTCATCAACACGAAAAAAATTGTTTGTTTCCAAATCAAGTGATTGCAACTTTCACAACTGTCACTATTGGCCAATATCGTTGATCCAGCAAAATTGGCTAAAATTTTATAGAAATTGCATCCCACTTTTGGTTCACTGAGACACGTTATAATTCATCGAACCTGTGCTAGGGCCGACATAAAGCGAGGTTTTCTGGTAGGAAAGTGCTTCTTGGATCCTGCCAATATACGTGCTATCCTGTTGGTTTTGGTGAAGAGACTAGCATAGATCATCGCGAAACTTATTCCAGGCATCAGTCGGCTTAGAGTGCAGGACATTAGTGATGGCTTAGCAAGGATTGGGAAAATCTGCAAATTTGTGAACAAGAGTGTAAGTGAAGGTATCATTTTTACACAGCATTACATGTGGTAAAATCATTACTGATATGTGTGCTACTGTTATTCCCGCTAGAATAAGGTAACTGAGTTCTCGGGTACTGGCTTTGACCACAGGAGTGTTGTTGTGCTGAATGAAAATATGGTAAGTCATGAAGGTCGCCAGGAGTCCAAGAGCACTGATTGTTATCACCACCACAGCTTGTGCATCACCCCAGGACAGATATTCCACTGGTATCATGTGGCATCCTATGAAAATGAGTATTTCTCTTTAGGAATACAATTTTCAGACATTGAAAATGAAATGTTGAACTGTCTTCTGTCATCAGTCAATTTTCTGTCATCATTACAGTATATTAGTCATTTCTATCTTTTTAATCTATAAGTTACCCAGTTTATCTTCGTTTGGCCATTGTCCATCAGAGCAGGGGATACAATTTAGTTGGTTTTCATCGGTGTACTCATGGTCTGCACATCTAACACAAGCCCAACAGCATTTCTTCTCTTGACCTCCAGTTTTGAAATTCTTCATTTAAAAAAAGTGAAAGTAAAGTTAATAAGGAAGTTATATGTAAAGAATGTGTAAATTATTATTGAATTAAAATGAATACCGACTTTGCAATATCCTAGCGGACACGGTCTGGAACACACGCTCTTGACTATTTCTTCTTCCCGTGACTGAAGTGCACTTGTAAAGCTTAAAGTACCATTGTTCCATTCTCCAATTTGCACGTAGGCATAACTTCCATTTTTCATCAATTGATAATTCAGTATTTCGTACCTATAGTTTTTTCATCTTTAGTCAATTATATTTTACTGGATGTCATATAGTGTGAAACAAAAAACAGTGTGACCTTCCTGGTGGATCCCCTCGACGATCAAATTCCACTTCTTCATCGCCAAATGTAAAACTAACATTCATCAGATGGCTCTAGATAAAAGAATGAAATATTTTGAATTCAGACATTACTTGTGACATAGTATTTCTAGAAATCGTCAAAAATAAGTATAGTACCTTAAATAACGCACCATTGAATGGATGCATTGCTTTGCATACACCATGATATCCTTTACCACAAACATCCTCCAACATGTTATGCAGTCCATGAGCCATGGTCCAAAAAGATTTCATCACGAAACTCATCTTTGGATCTTGCTTATAACGTTCTGATAACTTTTCTTTCCCTACAAAAGTATATTAATTGAATATACCTGTCTCACTAACTCCTCTTTTCATTGAGATTTGCTTTTTCACCTGTACAAATTCTTTTGGTGGATTCAAACACTTTTTTTGATATAGAGAAACTTTCGCCCTCGTTCGCTATTTCTGGTAATATGCAGTCGAACTTGTGTTGCCAAAATTCCGCAAACCACGGGTTGCGCGAATTGTTGAATGGATTTAAGGAGAAATAGTAGTCGTCAAATTCGTGCACGTATGGGGAGTGGATTCTGATTGATAAGCTACTCCAGGCTTCGCTTTCCAGACCTTCTACAACGTCATTCCGATCGGCCCATCCGTCACTGTAATTTATAGCAAAAAGAATGCAAGTTAAACTTTTTTAAATGTCGATCTAACTAGAATTGGGAAGAACAGAAAATAAATCATGTTTATATGGTGAATATACTTAGTGGAATTGAATACAAACTAATTATTTTTGAAGAGTTAAACATTCGTCGTTGAAAACATTGAACACATCATCGGAATAGAACAGAATAGAATAGAATCGAAAAATCGAATTATTTATTTGGAATCTTTCCATCGAAAAATTCATTTTTAGTTACCAATTCATTTCTATTGTTTTCTAAGAAATATTTTTGTTAGGCAAAGAAGTCAATTGT
Source organism: Ceratoteleas bidentatus (assembly GCA_022817645.1). Classification (NCBI taxonomy): domain Eukaryota; kingdom Metazoa; phylum Arthropoda; class Insecta; order Hymenoptera; family Scelionidae; genus Ceratoteleas; species Ceratoteleas bidentatus. Next base: position 30,670 of record JABFPB010000371.1, read on the forward strand.
TTGATAAAAAGAATGAGATAGGTTCCTAAGTGAATTCAGGCTATCTTAAATTTCATAATTTGACAACTACAATCGTCGTATTTATTATATATAACAAATAATTATCATAGATAAAATTTAAGATCCATACTTTTTTGTTATAATAGAATATTATATAGATTTCAATTAGATCTGATGTATTACATTTTCTGTGGATCATTTACCTTCCAATGAAAACGAAACGTCCAGTCAAATTCAATCGTTTGGACGCTGCTAATAATCCTCTCATTGTCATGCCTTCACAAAAGCATACAACAATATTCGCAGCTTGATCCTGATCTAAATTCATTATCACATTGTCAAAAACAGAGTCATCTGAAGTTGACAAAACAGAATTTTCCCTAGCCACGCAGATGCCACTTTGGTCTGCCATATCACGGAATTCCTGAATTCCACTTTGACCATAATTTTCTGAAAAAATTGAGAAAATTAATAAAGAGTCTGTACAAATTTTAACACAAACCATGATTTAAAAAATCCGTTTCAAGTTTGAAAGCTTTTAACTCGAAGTTTTTCAAACTGTTGTCGCAATTTTTTAGAATGTTAATGCCTACCACGTTTTCTTTGATGCAATATACTACGCAGTAGAAAATTAAATTGCCTACCATCCGTGCTAACTATTGACACGTAAGTCCAATTGAAGTACCGAACCAGATCAACCAGAAGCTGTGACTGATAATAATCTGAAGGAACCACACGCAGAAATGTGGAGAATCTCGTTTTGTCACTCAAAACTTTGGAAGTTGAAGAGTAACCTATCTGCAAATGAAAATCAACATAAAAGCAAATAATCAAAATTTAACTGTTGCCCTCAAGATACCCACCTGAGGAATGGAAAATAGCTGCAGGAGATTTTGCACTTGCAGAGTCACCGAACTGGATCCTGGTCCCACCACACCTATCAAAGGAACCTTCTTGACAGAAGAGTGCTTCGAAGACCAATAGTTTTCCCGATCATTAGTGCAAACCGTATCATCTGTTTCATCCGAAGAATTTGAGTTGGTAAATGGTGATATGGCATCACGAACCAGTTCAATACTTTGCTGCAGAGCGACTGGAGCTGACCAGCAAGAATCTCGTACTTCTAGTCCCAGTGTCACGCCTACAATAAAATTAAAGAAAAATTAATTTAAAAAAATTTAATTTAAACATAAAGCTCCTTTCAATCACATTCCTGTCACAATTAAAAAGTTTTGCATTCGGATTGAAAACCATTAGGAAAGTCATGAGCAAACCCTATTTCGGACTGATAAATATTTCGAAAGTCATTGAGATTAAAAACAGTGATTTCTTCATTTTTCCGGAAAAACCGCGAATTTCGCGAACCAAATACCTTTTAGACATAATATTTCGGAAAAATCCAATACAGATATTATACTTACCAGGAAGAATGCGATCATCTTTGTTAATCTTGTCAAGAGTGCTCAAAGCTGATTCAACCCTCTGAATCCCATAGACTTCTCTAATAGGTCCGCAAACCAATGCTCCTTGCTGGCCCCTGGGAGTCTGGTGTACACTAAACAGAGCCCCAATAATGAGATCGCCTCCTACTCGTGCAGATGGATTTCCACTATACAGTTTTTCTATCCTATTAGTTATTATGACTATCAAAAACAGTTGTTGATAATACATCGCACTGAAACGATAATAAGAGAATCCAAGAATGTTAAATGATAAAAGGCAGTTTGCGCCAATTTACTGATTCAATAGCTTCAAATTGTCGCAGGAAATAATTGCAAAACTGGTGGAAATTTAAGCAATGCTCGCGTAGAGTTATTGTGCAAGACTGACTGAGGAAACGTGGCAGCATGATAGGTCACACTTTAAGATGCAGAGTATATGTTTATGGTACAGAGTTATCCCTAATTGAAGTGTACTCCAAACACTTCACTTTTACAATGATGCTCAGAACGCAATGCTTCCTTACTCTGATAAATGTAAGAAATGAAGGAGAAATTGGGAATGGACTGAAGTAATACCATGATGAGGAAAATTAAAACAGCCTTTTATAATTCATATCATTTAATCACATTTACAAAAGTTATGTACACTATTGTTTTTGTCTATTAGCATGATTCGAGTCATTCGTTCACTCAGACGCATCAATCCATATAAAAGAAGTGAATGTCTCTTTGTTGTCTTTTGATTTCTATTTTACTCGCAAAAAAATAAATTAAACGCTACGTATTATTTATTGTAAGTCTTAGGAGGGAGTTGCTTTTCATTTTATCTTCTTTTCTTCGGGTTAAATTAAATGAATACTTGCTCGCTAGACAACTTGTCAGCGAACGGTGACACTATGACCCTGGTGGCGAAGTAGAATATCAATCCAAAGCTAATGGAAATCGGCAGAGCTGGTAAGGCTTTTCTGAAGAGTGCCAGTAACAGCAATGTCACACAGAGACCCTAAAACACATTTATTTGTCAGATTCATTTTTCATAATATTTCTACATATTGTAATAGAAAAAAGTAAATTGAAAATACTAACGATTAAAATCGCAACGAAGCAAGCTAAAGTGGTATTCCAGTCACCGTAGCTCGAAGCTTTTCCAACCAGAACGCTGTAAAAAATAAAGTCACCGAGTCCCAGTTTCACACCACGCTCTTCATCCGGAGCTTGATTCTGACGTGGTGGCGTAGTTCTCACTTCCGGTTGTTGCGCTGAAACGGTCGCGTTTTCCCGGACTTGATTGATTCTGCTCAAACTCCGTTCAGCTACAAATTTCCAACATTGTTAATGATATATTTAAGCCAATCCTCAATATTGCTTTGATGGTTTTTGTCTTCTTTACCATTTGTATTGACCCATTCCGTTGTGAAGCCTTCATTTTCTGAATTTGATGGATCAGTGGTTGGACTCTGCGTATGAGTTTGTCCTGGCGATGATGCATTGCCACCTATACCGGAGTCACCACTGGCCATAGTTACGGTGTTCACTAAACCAGCATAGTTCATCGTAAACGTGTACAAGACAGTGGAGGAGTAAATAAGAGCTGGGAAGATTGGCTCGTTACGCTCTTGAGCAGTTTCTACTAATATTCGGAGTGGACCTTTTGGAGAAAGCACTGCTATCAAATCTAAAAACGAAATATATTTACTGTTACTGCTATTCTACTTTAAATATTTCATTTTTAAATTTTTATCGGAACTATCATGAATTCTTTCAAAGTTGGTTGATCTTTTAACAGTTCGATAAATTTCCGAATGGAACTAAACTTGTTATAATTGTATGCAAGAAAAAAATGTGATTGTACCCCAAATACTTATGACGGCGAGTACCACCCAGGCTGTCCATTCGGGTAAAAATTTGATGAACACAAGGGCCATAAGAGCGGCTATGACTATGAGGTACACCTGCTGGAGAGGCAATGGACCTTGCCAGTGGATACAAATCATCCCCACAATACCAAAGTTCCACATGCTTAACATCAGTGTGATGGCGTCCATTGGAATGTTGTAAGCTTTCAGAACCTCTCTGTCGATAGAAATTATAGAGTCCAATTGAATGTTCTTATTGTGAATTAGCATGGATTCTTGGAACTACTCTACTTACTCGCAATACAGTACAGAAAAGAGAAACAGCAGCATTAGAGAACTTATGATGAGCCAGCCGTGTATCACCTTGTAGAATCTGTACTTGTACAAAACGATAAGTATCACAGTCATGATAACAATGAGTACCATTAAAATAAGTGAATTGGCCACTGCTTGCCAGACTTTTGTGCCAGTATCGTTACTCTCCTCGTGGAACGGAGTGTAAACCCTGAAAAAAATATCAGGTATTCTGTAAATAAATTTGATTTCGAACTTTCAGTTATATAATAAACAACACGCTAAGTTTTCTTCACTTTACTCATAGACAAAATTCCAGTGATTTAGCATTGCAACTTTTGTAGACATCAGAATGAATGCATAGCTTTATTTCATTTCATTCAGCAAAGAAAGAATATGTATATTTCAGCCCAGTTTATAAAATAATGTTTATAATAGTGTTCTGACCCAGTGAATCACGTTGTGCGAAAATTGACCAATAATTGCCTAAGGCCGTTCGATTGTCCAATATTGTCCAATTATTGGGCAATATTACCCCATTTTTGTACAATTATTGCCCGATTTCAGTGAACCCAATATTTGGTTCACTGGGTGAGTGGGTATCAAATAAATAGTTCGAAAACTATAAATACTTACAAGTATACTCCTTTTCTGGTGTAAAATGGTATAGAACTGATAGTTGCTATTACTATTAACATACATAGTGAAACTGGAGCAAATAATTTTATCACGTGAGCCGCTCCATACTTGAGTTCCTCTTCCTCCTCATCCTGTAGCTGAGTATTCTCTTCATTTCCTCTGTCACCAGAGCCTCTTCTTCTGGAACCTGTTGCTGAAGAGTCTGTCCCAGATTCAATACGAACTTCTGGTACAGAGCCATTGTTCATCTGTTGAATAACCATCCTAATTAGTTCATCCTAATAATCCTCGAATTAAACTCAAAATTTATATCTCTATACATTCCGGCATTTTGGCAAAAACTTTATCAAACATTTGAAACAAAAGATATAACAATCCAACTATTCTTTTATTTTACACAAATTTATGCAATTGTGAGAAAACCAGACTACTGAAGTATAATAAAGTTGGTCTTATTAACATATGATAATATTTTCAAAGGCATGGAAATAATTGAAAGAAGAAAACTTTTAAGGACTGTCTTGGGTCTGTACTTTAAGGAAAGTCTTAAATGTCTTTTGTTCTTTCTTCTGGGATCAATTTACAGGTGCTTTATTGCAACCACTGACCTCAATTGTACTTGCTACTTTGGACCGCCTCTTCCGGTGGTCCATCAAGCTCAAACCATCGCTGCGAACTTGCGCGACGTGACCGTCCATCAGGCTTGTATTTTCGTCGACAATGTCGTAGTCACTCTCAAACATTCATCAATATTTTTCGTCCTCTTGCCCCAAAGTTACTGGATGCTTCGCTCTCTTGCTATCTCGCTTCTTTCTTCCCTTCTTTGTAGCTGCAGATACTAATTTGTCCAATTACTTACGGTTACTGGATACCCCAATTATTATTGAACCGACAAATTCAAATTCATTTTTATGACACTTGGCAAACTTATAACAACCCTTTTATTTATGGACTATTATTTCCAGTAACAATTAAAGAAATCAGAGACAACTCACCTTGCGATTTGGGTCAGATCAACCGTGAAACGAAAGTTGGAAGACAATGTGTTTCGGTTTCGCATAATACAAAATTCTTTGTATGGCCTGTCTGAGGTGTTTCGAACGTCAACATTGTCAGTGTCCCGTCGTTGAGACTCGGCCAAACTCGTTGACAACGACAGTTCACGAGATGTCCAGGTACATGCTGCGAGGGGAGAGGGGGCTGTTGTTCACAAGCTTGTCAAGAAATATGAAAAGCAGACAGCTGACAGTTGTTGACAGGAGACGGAGTTTGTAGGGAGTATGAAGTGCCAGTGAAGGAAGGTACTGTGCGCAGTTGCGCGTTACGACAAGAGATGGCGCCGACGCGGTAAAGTACTGAAAGAATTTAAAAGGAATGAGTGGCTTTTCGCAACGAGGTCTCGTGTTCGTTGGCAGCATGACGAATTTCGCTAGATAATCGTTTTCAAGTGTTTTCAAGTGTTGCTTTTGTAGAAATAAAATCTCTAAAAAATGCTCTGAAAATCTCTTACTATCTAGCAAAATTGGGACTCTCAGAGTTTTTCAGAGATTTTCAGAGAAAATTCTGAATTCTCTAAAAAACTATGACAGACTAAATTTGTTGACATTTCCAATTTTGAGATTTTCAGACGTTTTCAGAGATATCGATAGATTTTCTGACGTTTTCAGAGATATCGAGAGATTTTCAGAGCATTTCAGAGCATTTTTTAAAGATCTTCAGAGATTTTATTTCCTTAAGGTAGGGCACCGGGCCGAAAAAAAACTTTTTATCTAATTGAGATAAATTGATGAAACTTTGGGGACAAATAGCGCGTTTGAAGACGATTTCAATGATATCAACATTTTTTAAGGGGGGGGGATTTTTAGGGGGTCAAGGGGGCACAGCAGCGAAACAAAAGGTTTTTTCGAAAAAATCTTTGCCATGCTGGATAGCGTCAGCATGGCAAAGTCATTGAAGGCAGTTGCACTGCCGGTACTGATGATGCTTAGTGAATTATCACCGCACGCCACTAAGAAGCACATGCTCTGCGCTGGTGTTTGGGTTGGATGTCGCAAATCTGCGTTCCCTGACATTTTAAAGCCTGTCATTAAGCATTCAGAAGATTTACATAACGAAGGCATCACCTGGACACCACAAGAAGGTGGTGAGGAACGCACAAGTCGTTATCTAACTTGCAATTTGTGCTGCGATTCAGATGCTGGTTATGACGTATTGAACATGACACGCTGTAATGGTTACTTCAGATGCGCGTTCTGTTTCGTCCCCGGAGATCGAGAAAGATATCACCATTACTATCCAGCGAATTTGGAGGCTCCACTGCGCAACCATAGCGATATTTTGACAGATATGATCAATGACGCAAAAACGGGGGAAATCATAAATGGAGTACAAAATTTGTCGGTGATGGCAGCTCTACCCGGCTTTGATTTGTCATCCGGGATTGTGGTTGACACTTTTCATTGTATCTTTGAAGGTGTAGCGAAGAAGCTGACCGATATATTGCTGACTGATGACAGCAAGATATCTTGCTGGCACAGAATGAAAGCAAGATATCTTGCGGTCTGCGCATGTGCAGTCCGCGCATTATTGAGTTCAGACAGATATCTTGCTGTCACAGAATGACATTCATGTTGTGCCAATAGGAACCCTTGCAAACAGAAAATCTTGCTCTGACAAACGGTAGCTTTCTAAGAATGTGCCGATGCCACAGCAATTTTCAGCGTTCGCCCACGCTCTAAACCGATTTTAGTACCATTTGTTAACTTAATTTATTTATAGAAATTATTTAAAACCTGGGCTAATGTTGTTAAGTATTGAATTGTGTTCTTTGGACTTGTATCGATACATTTTCAGCCTTTGCCCAGGCTCCAAACTGATTTTTCACGGCAGTGTAGCGGTCAAAAGTGGAACTAATTAGGCTCTCGTGCCGGAAGCTGTCGCATTCGGCGCTCTAACCTAATTTGTTCCGCTTTCGGCATGCTACACTGAAAAACATCGTATCGGCCTCGGACGCCGGTGGCGCCCTCGGACGTAATATACTATTACGTCCAATTGTTAACTTAATTTGTTTATAGTGCTTGTTTAAAGCTGGACAATTGTTGTTTACTATTGGATTATGATACTTGGACTTGTACCGATGTTCACACCAATTTTCAGCCTTTGCCCAATCTCAAAAAACATTTTCTATATAGGTTTTCGGTTTCGGTTGAGAACTACTGCTTTTCGAATAGTCTGCTGGGGAATAGTCTGCCAGCTTCAGCTTCATATTCTCACACAGTTTTCAGTGTTGTAGATTGTAGGTGGGGTATCATTTACACTCTAAAAAATCTCATGTTGTTTGAATCGGAATCCGACAGTGAGAGCATGAAAATCAGTTTGATATTCGCTCAAACGAGAGTATGAAATGTTACTGCGCGAGCATGTAAACAGATAATCGGTCGAATTGTTTGTTGACACAATCGGACAGCAGACTCAGTTAGTCAGTTTTCATGCTCTCGTAGTATGAAAATACTACTCCTCGCGGAAAGGAAATTTGTTCTCATAGATAAGTTTCTTAGAGTGTATTCTGAGTGAAATCTGAGAGCTGACTCTGACGAAGCATTTTCATTACATAAAAATGAAACAATCTACGTCACTGTTGATATTGACCAGTTGAATGAACTGTTAAAATCGGTGCTTTGCCAAGATTGTAAACAATCAGATTTGAAAGTAGCTCTGAAGAATACGAATGATGGTTTTGTACAAAATTTGGCTTTGATCTGCGAACACTGTGAAGAAATGGGGTTGAAGGAAGAAAAAAAAAGTGTTTACACGTCAAAACGCATCGATTCTTCTTCAAACAATCATTCTACGTTTGACATGAACATGAGAATATCCTCAGCATTCATCTATTTAGGTTTAGGACACGCTGCTATTGAGTAATTTGGAATGATTATGAATATGTCCGTTTTTAGTCAAAATCAACATCATCAAGTGTGTTCAACATCATCAAGTGTGTTCAAAAAGCTAGATCATTATCTAGAAATCTTTATGATGATTTATCGATAGAAGAAGTTCCAACATTTGTCCAGGCCGCAGTTTCCTTTGACGGATCTTGGCTAACTAGAGGACATCGATCAAAGTATGGATTTGCATCTGCGATCGACTTTGCATCAGACTACGTCTTAGATTACGAAGTTCTTTCGAAACACTGTCATGCATGTGCTCTAGCAAAAAATGATTTAGATGAAAATTCAGTTGAGTTCGCAGCCTGGTTTGACTCCCATAAGAATGATTGTGCTGTAAATCATTTTGAGTCATCGGGAGCGATGGAAAAAAGTGCTGCCGAGATTATTTGGAAACGAAGTGAAAGCTATGGGTTTCAGTTTACGCACATGATATCGGACGGTGATTCTAGTACTTTCAGCCACTTATCAAAACTGAATGTTTATGGTGCTGAGAATCCAGTTCAAAAGGAAGAATGTGTCAATCATGTTCAAAAAAGGTATATACAATTATGTAATCTGAATAACTCAAAATTGTACAAAAAAATCATTGTCAGAAATATGATTTTGTAGATTACGCACAGCCCTGGAAAAGTTGGTCAAAGAGTCGTCTAGAAAAGGTTGCCGACTTGGTGGTAAAGGTACTGGAACTTTAAAACAAACAACTGTTGTGAAACTCAGTAGTTATTATAAGTCAGCAATTTACTGTAACGTTTCGACGTTGTACAGCCCTGGCTAATTCGTCGAACGCTAACAAATAAACAAATTATTGAATTCCAAACTGATCGAATTTACAGTAAAAATGAAATTAAATTGTGAGTTCCCGAGGATTGAAAAGAAATACGTTAATTTAAGCAAATCCAAATTTTCTATCAACACGTGTGTCGGTTAAATTCACCAACACCAACAAATAACCAGTTAAATTCACCAGCTATCTGCTTTTCCGGTTAGATTCACCAGAACTTCGCCAAACTCGGTTAAATTCACCAAGTAGGCGGAAAAACAAAAAGAAAAGCGCCTTCAAGGGCGAAAATGAACATGTTTTGCTTTAAACCAAATTGGAGTTCATGTTATAACATAACGTATAAGGAACAATTTGGATTCAAAAACGTGATATAATGTTTTCATGATTTTGGGAGATACTAATTTATGCAAATTTATAACATTAATATGAAACTCTCGTTTATTTTCCACCTATGCTAAACTGCAACTTTCACTTCGCATTCTACTGCAAACGGTGTTAATTATACACCAAATCCGAGTTTGTTTCTCACCAAATGGTGTCCTCAGTGTCCTCCACACTCAACACTGTCGATTTTACACTAAAACAGAGTTCATTTAGCACCAAATGACGCTACAAAATTTCATTTTACATTTTACTCCAAATGGTGTTGAAATTACACCAAATCCGATGTTTTGTTTACACCAAATGGTGTTCTGAATTATTCCACACCAAACGCTGTCATTCGACACCAAAATGGAGTTCATTTCACACCACGATGTAAAACTGAATTCATTCTACACCACACTGAAAATATCTTCTTTAAATTGTGAATTGCAATTTTACAGAAAATTCTGTAATTTTACAGAAAAATTGTAAAATTACAGTTGTTCTGTGATTTTCCAGACCTTTTCTGTAAATTTACAGATTCATCTGTAAAATTACAGTAAAAGTTATGTATATTTACAGATTTATCTGTAAAATTACATGCAAAGTTCTGTAAATTTACAGATTCTTCTGTAAAATTACAGAACAAGTTCTGGCATCCATTTTCCGGCGATAGTACCTGAAGTTTACTGAATTCCGTTGTCAGTGCAATGAGTGAGTTGAGAGCGGATTTTTTACAGTCATTCGATTCAACAAATTGTAATGTAGAATTTTTCCGACGTACAATACTTCCGTCTTCATTAGAGACACATTTTCATTTTTGATTATTTAGCAAAATTTACAGAACACCCTCGTTAAAGGTTCATACAAGATCATACAAGAAAAAGGAATCATTCAAGAAACACTATGGATTGTGCAACCGAAATTGAATGAAATGTTATGGAATTTCTTGACTGGTTTATTATGAAATTATAAGAAATTTCATGAATGATCATGTCTATGATTTACTGATTTCGCAGGAGTTCTCTAGATTTATTACGTCATTAAAATGAAGTGTAACAATTTTTAAACTTTGGATTCCCCAAAATCTATAGGGAATTTTGCATTTTTGAGGCCAGATTCAAAAAGAAAATAGAAAAAGAAAAAGTAGAAATACCCATCAATCGATATG
>JABFPB010000372.1:0-41086 GCA_022817645.1 Ceratoteleas bidentatus
ATTTTCATTACTGAATGCTTGCAAACAATTTTTGAGTATAAAATATGCATTTTTTCGGACACATTAACCGACGCTAGTGCTAAATTTGTCCATCCAGAGGGCGCTCATATCGCCACTTTCCTAGTCTATTATTAGTTATTAACTTGTAACTTTGTTTGTAGCTTTAGTTACCCTTATTACCCTTATCCTACTACTCTTATTTTTAAAGTCTTTAACCTAGCAAAAAATGAAAACCTTAAGGGAGCATGTTAGTTGAATCAACGTTGGGCAACTAACGTGCTCCCTTAGGGAACATTTTGAGAAACACGAAACAGTATTAAATCATTTACAAACTTTTAAATTATTATTTCATTCAAAATGTTTTAAAACATTTAACATATTTTAATAATAGTTCAAAATGTTCTACTACTGTTTTGTGTCTCTTCAAAAGGTTCTCATTTGCTGGGCAAGAATACCCTTTGTGTATTGGGATCTGACATTCGCCAGTATGTATTGATGAGTCCGCATTGGGCTGCAAGATTAACATACATTTTTTTACAAATTAATATCTTTTTCCAGAAAAACGAATGTAACAAATCATTCTTTAAAAATAAAATTCTTCATGTAAAGGATTAATGTACATCTCAATTAAACATCATAGATTTACATCCTACAGAGAGAAAATTTCATCTAGAATAACCTGGAAACGTTCCTATAGCTTCTTCAGGAAGAATTGTAGCTACTATTCTTTCCGTACAATTCTTTGGAAAAACATTGTTACTGGAGTCTTTCCAGCTGTAAACTATATGCATTGTAGCTGCACAATAAACAAATTTCTGTGTGTGTATCTATTTTTCCGCATTCGAATCGATATCGAAAATGTTTTCTTCTTCACCACTATACTCCCTGTTAAAAATGACTCATTGGAACGAATACCATTGGATAGAAAATTGCAATCACTGCGGATATAAACTGCATCCGTTTCTTGGAGATTATTGTCTCGTAATTTTCGGATAAAACACCTACAAAATGTACTACATTTTGTATTCTTTTCTATACGGATATTACACATTGCAATTACGAATACAGCCACATAAATCATGATTTCAATTTCCATGCCAGAATCACATCACAATAAATCTACTATTACAGTAACGAATTTACGAATATAAACGGATACATACTTGTTTTTGTTAAGTATCTAACAATTATTATTCATAAAAACATTTTGATCATATTATAGGCTAGATAGAATTACAGCGTTTACATTACAAGGACACTTTTATGAAAAAATCTTGTCATTTATAAAAAATGTTACTTATTTAACTATGTGTGTATTTCCATACGACAATTCCAAGACAATAACCGCCAAGATACGGATGAGTTTCCTTCTATCCGTTTCTAACCGTCATTTTTAACAGGCCTGCCAGGGTGGGTTTTCAATTCGAACGGTGGCGCGCTCCGGCCATCGCGAGCCGCTTGCGCGTCGCGCCCGCAGAGGTCGCGGTGGTCCGCGTGACTCGGCGAACCAGGCCAGCTCTCGCACTAGACCGTCGGGCCAGCTCAGCGGCGAGAGCCATCGGACCTGAGTGCGGACTGGCAGAGTGTTGGCTCGGCATCGCCCCAGACGACGCTGTGTGGACCCCAGCGAGGCGCGAACGTCGTGCCAGTCGTCGGCAGCAGCGCGGCGCCCGTTCCTTCGCCGCGAGCAGCCCAAGCAAGTAAGCCGCGAGCGCGCGCGACGCGCCCCGCCAGGCCGTCCGGGCGCCCCTGTGTCCGAAGCTTCGCGTGACTGGTGCAACGCCCCCGAGTGCCGCAGTGACACCGCCGAGCAGTGACAGCCGCCGGCCCGAAATAGCGCCGCCCCAGTGCCAATGCGGCGCCGCGACGCTGCCGGGCGGAAACACTCGCGAGAGAGAGCGAGCGAGAGAGACACATATACACATAGGAAGGAAAGAGAGAGAGAGAAAGCGCACACGGACGGCCGGGCGGCTGCGTGTAGGTGCGCGGCTGTGTGTGAGTGGGGCTTTGGGTGTGCTCGGACACTCATGGTGGGTGTGTATAGGGACCGTGCAGGCTCGGCTCGTTACATGTGAGACAACGTGGGGGTCTTCCTCGAGGAAAGGGTGGGTGAAGGTTTGGGATTTGGGGGCTTTTGGAGAGGAGAGGAATTGGACGTTGGTAGCCCTGTTTTGTGATGTGATAAGGTGATTGTTCTGGTCTGAATGGATACTGTAAGAAAATATTTGCACAGATATTGTCTAATGTTCCATTTGAGTTGTATTGGATTGTATTTAGTAAATTGAATGGTAAATACAGTCAATGTAAATATTGCGCAAACATTGCCTAATTTTTCTTATAGATAGTGTATTTTTGGTTTATTGTTTAGGAGTTTATTTTTGTATCTTTGAGAGATAACTAAGTGATTCTTTGATGATGGGAGAATTAACTATTTGAAGAATCACTTTTGGATATTTGGTCTGATAAGTCGTAGTTTTTTCTAAATATGAGAAAAATGGTTTGTCAGATCACAAGTATGTATGTGAAAACTTCTTCTTTGAAAGTACTCTCCCATTAAAGAATCACTTATTTTGAATGAAAAGATGTAAAAATAAACTTGATAATAATAAGTCAAAAAGACATTAACTCCAGAACTTTAATCATTCAGATCTGAAGAATCTTTGATAAATGGAACCGCATTGAATCAAAATCATCTGTTATCAAACCAAATGTTTCAGCTCGTAAACAGAGGTCTTCTGCCTTAGTTTTGTATTTTTTGGTACTATTTCTTCTCTCTTTCATCTTTTCATTGATTCGCTTAGTTTTGAAAAAAACTGTAGTTTGCCCAAAAACCATTATTTCACCGGATCGTTTGCCGAAAATCGGCTTTTCCCGCGACGGAGCCGCCCCCTCCGGGCGCCGCGCCCCACTCCGCAGCGCTGCGCTGGCACTCTCGCACGCCGGGAAATTCGCGCGCGGCGTTGCCAGACGTGCGCGGGGGGAGGCCCGGGGTTTCCGGCCGCGATTGTCAGCTGAGTCGAGGAAGGGTCAAGAAGGTCGCTGTGAGAGAGAGGGGTGCGGTGGAAGAGGGTTGTTGGAGGGAGAGGAAGAGGTTTCCGGGAAGATGTGGGAAATTTGGTTCGGTGTGGGGAGGTGCAGATTTTTGCAAACTTTGAAGGTACTTTAAAGATTTTGTCGGACTTCTGAAAAGGGATTGTACTAAGTTTAGACATCGAAGACACTCTTCAAAGCTATAGAGAAAAAAAGTAAATACCAACCACAACAACGAACTCTTCCACGAAAACAAAGTCTACCAAACACTTCTCCTTGACAAGATGACTGACCCTTTGGGTGATTAACTCTGATCCAGAATTTGTCTTTTTTGCTTCTAAATCTGAATGATTTTTCCTCTCTTGAGGAATATATCGGAAACCTAACTTAGAAATGAGAATCATTGCTTCCAAAAAAAATGTCTCTCACTCCAAACGATGCATAATATATTTCGGCAAATCAAGATAGACGTTAGTTGTCGACGCCAAGATTAAGCAAAAATAATACATAATATACAATACATAAATGCATTTACTTTATATACTTAAAATCCATTTTACATATTTTAAATATACTCTCTGCCTCCAAAACCTATATATCTCCGCATACATTCGCGAAAATATTTTCTACATGAGTCATCGGCTCAGGTCCAGACTCGCGGCAAATGTTGAAACCTTTGTCTCCCGCTTATCCGGGTGATCCGTTGCGGAATTCGGCTCCGGCGATGACGCGCATTGTCCCGGCAGCGGCGTCCACTCGGCTGCCGTTATTACCGTCGCACCCGGGGAACGGTGGCGCATTGTTGTCAGCGCAACCGGGCATTACTCGGCGGCTAACCACACGGTTTCGCGCACGCCAATGAAACGCGATCGTTTGCCGCTTCCCGTCGCGTTCGAAGCAAACGGGACGCTTTTTGCGGAGTCACCGCCGCGGCGCGTGCTGACGCGATCGAACGTGATTCATAATTCGGCGCTATTTCGGCGACGTTAATTGACGGCCAAGTGGACGCGACGCGGGGTCAAGCGCGGCCGCTCGTTAACGCTCAGTTGGAAAGCCGTTTAGCGCCGAATAGCCGGAGACAATGCCTGTCACGTGGCGGAGCCGCGTGCGGGGGAGGAGGCCGAATTGGGCTGCTCGGAGTGGCCAATTTTCGGCGGAGGCTCGTCCAATTAGGGCGAGGGAGGGTGGCGCGAAAAGTGTTTGAGGTAGTTCTACTGGTGGTCCTATAGAACCGATATGGATTGTATTTATATTGAAAAAAATTTGAATGTTTCCAAGTATATTATATGGATGAGATATTCTTAAAAGAAGTATATTTTACTGGAACTGCCATTATCTAGTTCTATCAAGTATATTTTACTTAAATGAAGTGAAATATATTCTCAGTATTCTTGAGAATATTATACACTTGATTCAAGTGAAATATGCTTGAATCAAGGTTCCTTTTTTAGTGTGTATAATGTGTGTATATTGTATGTAAAGGTTTAAAAGTCCATTTAATATATGGGAACAAATTTTGATGCTAAATTAAGATAAGATTCAATGTGGAGACTTTGATGCTGATTCAGCGTCGAATATCTGCTGAATTAACATGTGTCATGAGACATGGCGACACGGGACATCACCTTAACTATATATCGATGTTAAATCAGAAGATATTCAATGTTGAACTAGCGACGACTGAATATATTAAAAGTACTGGATTTAAAAATCAGCATCATTTGGACTTAGCATTAGAAATATGTTGATTTAGTATCAATATTTTTTCCCATTTATATTTATAATATACGCATATTACGTTTTGTTCTATCGGAGTAAGTGAAGTATGTTTAGGTATTGACTGAACATTGGTTTTCATTCTTGATTAGATCTTGTTTCTGGAAAAGGTGTTCGATATTTGGGTTAATGCTGATAAGATTAAGTCAGTTACATTTGCCATTATTTTTTGCTAATTTTAATATTTGTTATTGATCTTTTTAAAAATGTTAACAAGTTTAATGGTGTTGTGTGAAAAAATGCTTTATTTATTGTATATTCAGCACGTATTAATATTGATTTGTATATGTTGACAATCTGATTTGTTGCATGAATAATGAACATTTAAGAAAACATTTATTCTTGAAACTTTTGTAAATAGAGTTGAAGTGCTGATTTCAAAAACTTTAAGTGTTGAATACAAAAAATGTTATTACTTAAAACTTTATGTGAGGCACGAGTCAAATATAATCTTATTAGACTAAATTGACTTAACATATAAAAATATTTCAATTTGATCACTCTAGATCCTTTAATAATTTCAGTGGTTTGTTATGACAGCAAAAAATGTATGAACGTTTATTTACTTTAGCCATAATATGTTTAATCAAAGTCAAAATCAATGTTGACACTATATAAAGGACACGTGAATACGAACACTGTCCTAAAAAAAGAGGACAACAGTGGTCAAGTGTTTACATACGAGTACTTTTCCCAGTATAGTCCCAATATGACAGTTTTTTCATTTCTCTGTTTTTGACACTTCTCGACTTGAATTTCATTGAACTATTTTTCAAGTATCCTGAAATGAATTCGTTATTGTTTGGAGACATATTTGGAATTCTACAATCCTGATTCAATCTCAACTCCAAAAGATCGCTTGTATACAAACATATTTTTTATTTCAAATGAACTTGACTGCACCAATACATGAATACTTAATATGAGGTACCACAACGCTTATTAAGAAAATTACTCCAATTTCCGTTCATTTTCCCTATACAAAATATGTCAAAGCGAATTGTAATTATCTTTATTTTGTTGATCGAAAACACGATATAAAGTGATCACTGGGAGATATCTTAAACCTTGCTCCAATTATCCTAAAGTTTAATAGAAAACATTTTATCTCCACCCTGACATTCTCTTAAATTAAAAAAAAAGGAAATGAAATGAATAATTCTCAACTGGTTTAATAAACGTTATAAAATATTATCTATCCAAAAATAAACTATCAAAAAATGTATTTAAAAATTGTATTATTTTGTCTGTGAAAAGTTCATTGAACTAACAACATATTTTCTTAAAGTCGTCACGATTACTTCATAACAGCAGGACATTTACATACATTTTTCTCAGTGTAAAACAATCCGGTGACACCTTCGGCGGAAACAGCGCTAATTCGAATTGCGAAATTGTTGCCGCGCGGATCAGCGTCGCTCATTTGTCAGAGAGCAATTATGTCCCATTCGGCCCGGAACGAGCGGCTAAATTGAATCTTACGTAAGACGCCGTTACACTGCTCAACCATAGCCTCGTTTGGCCAATTTTTCAAATCATTGGCGCCACTATCGCTTTCGACAGCCGACATTAGAAAACCGGAAAATTTGCCTGACTTTCTCCGGGTTTACGACGATTGAATTTCTTGAATTTAAAAGTTTCGCATCAAAAGTATTTTTTGTTAATTAATTCGTAAATTAAGCAATTTTCATAAAAAATGGTCATATATAAATTTTCTGACGGAGAATATTTAAAATACGTAAACATTGTTTACTTAACTTCAAAACCAAAAAAACGTCTTTTTTAAGTACCCCTTCATTTTGTTGCACAAAAATGCTTTTAATAATCGCCTTTATTATTAAATTTTCCTACGATCTGTTTTTTTTAATATAAAATATTGGATATTTTATGAATGGGGAACAGAAATCACTTTTGGCGCGAAATGGAATATTCAAACTTGCTCTGTCTGTTTGACATCACCTTAAAATCGTTCGGAAGAAGGCATTGCGGCACGAACGCCCTCTCGTCACGCCTCCACGAATCTCGCGACGCGTTAGTCGCGCTAATGTCGCCTAATTTGGCTTAATTGCGAGACCCGCGGCAATTGCAGGCGTGCAATTGGGACGTGCCGGTGGGGTGTCGTCCGCAGGGAAAATGAATCATGAGTCGATCTGCGATGGTTTTTGAAGTTTGGATTTAGGAGACGTTTGAACGAAATTTCAGGTAACTGGCTTACTTTTCAAGAAAAATTCAGTGAGATTAAATTGTATACCAACTTAGAACTTATGACGAAGAACAATTCCTCAAAACGTGTTCAATTCCTCAAATTACAAGGAACAATTCCTCAAATTACATGTCTTTTTATGGCAACTTCAAAATTAATTTTCTTGAGAAAAGTTTAATCAAAGAAACTCAAATTTTGAGAAACTATTCCCTTCTGAAAATGTTTTCCAAAAGCATTATCAGTGTCAAATAAAAAAAGTTCAGAGATGATCTCATAAGTCAATCCGCTTAATTTCGGTTTGTCAGCATAGTCCCATTTAAGAATTATTTTAATTGAATTCAAAGTTACAAAAAAAATATCGAGATTATGACACTTAATGAAAGAATCATTA
Organism: Ceratoteleas bidentatus; assembly: GCA_022817645.1. Taxonomy (NCBI): domain Eukaryota; kingdom Metazoa; phylum Arthropoda; class Insecta; order Hymenoptera; family Scelionidae; genus Ceratoteleas; species Ceratoteleas bidentatus. Next base: position 7,401 of record JABFPB010000372.1, read on the forward strand.
CAAATAACTGTTTTTTATGTAATTTCAAGATTGTTTTCAAATTATGTGATATTTATATAGGTTAGTCTTAAAATATAACATTTTCTGTTACAAATTAATCATTTCAACATCATACAATTTACAGTAACAGTACTCGATTTTCACTGTCAGTGTATAACAAATCATTCCAATGTTTATTTGGAGGTTATGTAATTTTCAAATGAAAATTTCAGTCAGCAACATCCGTGTAGGATGTTGCAGATAGATATAACTGTTAGAACAATCGTGTAAACAATTCACGACAGCAAACAAATTGTAACCGTTCAGCCGAGTTAGTTTGAAAGTAAGATGAATACATTTGCAGCGAAAGTTTTTTGCAATGGAACTAAAGATGGCGCGCATATTTGTGCGCGCAGAACGGGAGCATTGAATTATCGCACGTTATGGTAACCAGAGTATGTCGTGTCGTCAGAGCCGGATTTATCAACAAGCCGAGTAAGCAATTTGTCGGTTTCTTGTTTGGACTTGAAAGTAATTGTTGCTTTTCACTTTATTGTTAATTAAATGTCATTTCGTTAACTCTAATTATTACAAACTGTTTTCAATTATAAAAGTTAACAACCAATAATTTTTTGTATCACAAAGTTAGTTGAAAATATAAACTTAAGTTATTATTTACGAAATTAATTCGTAAATAATCTGTATTTGAATGAACAGTTTAACTGAAAATCCAAAAAACTTCGATTACAATTTTTCGGCAAAACATATTTTCAATGTTATTTTTTCACTGAAAATGATCCTCCGTAATAAAACGGTCCGTTCGTTATTTAATGTTTTTTCAAACTCGTCAAATAATTCGTCGTAAAATCAATATTGATTCGGCGTATTTTAAAATACTATATCTGATAGTTTTTACGACAGTTACACGCCTAGGACGGAGATAAGGCTTGTTGCAAACATGACTCCATAACCTCCGTACACCAACATTTTGTTTGTAGTGGGAAGTTTCACATTGCTGTCCGATATACATTCCTATATATATATACATACATATCAAGTACGCAGCGTTCAGTTTGATGTTGAATTAGTTATTGTTTCCGAGCTGAAAACGCACGCTCGTAATTCAAAATAAACATTCGGATCGAAGCACTTTCGAAAATTAAGTCGAAAAATGTCTGAATTTCGATTTTTCGCCGAATCTAATACATTAAACGTCAATTTGTGAACGAACGGTCCACAGTGAAGTACAGCGAATTCATTAATTTTGCATTAATTAAATGCTTTAGTGAGAGATCCATCATGATGTTTAATTGAAATTTATTACGACTCTTTAGGAGTGTGCATTTTGTAGAGATTTACATGGCCAATGTTGGCGTGAAAGTTCAAAAGTTTTCGAAAGTCCACAAGGTTAATCAAAAAACAATTGTAGTTTATTGCACGAACAATTGTGAAAATTCCGTTATTCATGAGTGACTAATCTGGCTTAACAAATAAAAATGGTATAAACAAGATTTTCTGTTTATTTGAGTCTAAATATCAGCGGAATTATTTTATACCGGTATTTGATGAAGATAAAACAATTAGGCCAAATGAAGTTTATTTCGGATAGTTTGTTATTAGTTTTCATCGGGTCAAGTCTTATCGAATTAATTAAAATCCTTATTTGTGTGCAAATTAAGGTTACATCGAAGAGGGCCGTATATTTAGGGCGTCAAGTCAAATGTGCATATATTATTCATGTAACATTGTGTTTTTAAATGTTTGTCTTAGAAGAACTGTTTCTTAATATCGTGAATGTATTTTTTGATGATATTAGTTAACAATAATTGAAAACTATGTTATTTTTCTTTAAAGTACATAAATATTTCAATTTCTTTCAAATGTTTATTACGCTAAACTGCATCCTAGTTCCATATTGTTCATTAAATATTTTTTTTTCCACTTTTAAAATTTTTTTTTTCCATTTTTTTCCCACATTTTTCCACGTTATTCAAACAATACTGAATAACTGATAAAAACTAAAATAAATGCATACTATATCTGTATATACTGCTTTGCAAATCTTTGGCGTAGAATATCTTTGGTTCTGGCTAGAGACCTGTCTTGAAAATTTATCTCATTTCTCCGATTAAACATAACCTAAATTATTCAGTAAAATCTTTTCGCGTCCCAAAATGAACCAGATTTGACCCAAAAATTTCCTCTGCATATCGACCATCGCATCACTATTAAAACATTCGCGAGTTCCGATTTTACCAGCATCTGTTTCTCTTTCCGAAAGTCGCCTAATTGGCATTAAAGGCCGTAAATTCGAGGGCGCGTGATTTTCCCATTAAAAGGCCAGATAGTCCGCGTTAAAAATGCAGATTGCATTGGCAGTTATGGAGCGTGAAAATAAAAAGTCAATTGTTCGGCCCGAGAAAAGACTCCGATAGTCAAATTCACGGCGATGAAAGTCGAGTTCTATCGAGGAAACGGGCACGCTGAAAAGTGAAAGACCTCTGCCTACTTTAGATATTAATAAATTGAACAAACTCCCGACATCCGGCGCGATTAATCTATCAGACCGCCGAAAAAGAAACTCGCACAAATTTATTCGTACGGCATTTCGGGCTTTTTTTCGTCGGACACATGCGAACGCGCGATTCATTCATGATGCCGTAAGTCAGCTTTGTTGGTCTTTTGCCTTTCTTCCGAGCCATTCTTCGGCCAGTTATTTGTTTGGGTTCATTGTTGCAAGTAACAGGTGGACATTGTGCGTCGCTTCCTTTGGGCGCAATTTCGACTTGTTTTTGGAATCGTGGATAAAGTCGTGACCGGACGCCAAGGACAGTTTTCGGGGTCGAGCGATGAAATCATGCGCAGCACAATGGCGAGCTCAACTTTGGATGATTCAATTAAGGCTGAACCGTTGCCGAGTCGTTAAGGAGGTTGGCGCGATTTGGGGGCCGAATTGGGCTTGTTATGACAAGTAGGTTCGCGATTAGGAACGCCGGCTCGGTTTCTTATGACGTTCGTTTTTGTCGGTAAAGATGGTGTAGCAAAATGCACTCCCAGAAATGTTTTATTAAAAATAAAAAATATTCCTTTCATTTGCATTCCTTCAAATGTCAATTTGATTTAATGTATAAAGTAAGAATTTAAAATATAATAGAAAATTCGAAAAAAAAAACGAATTCACATTGATTCGAATAGATTTCGATAAACCATAGACTATTATTTGCGACATGCGGAATCCGTCTGCGGCATGAGGAATGCCGAGTATTCAAATCGAATTTCCACATCCCGCAGGTGGATGGAGTTTGCGGTTTGATGACATTTTTCAGCATGTGGTGTATACCGTATGTTATGGCTGGGGCATACAATGTAACTTTACAAGAGGGAAGCATAATTAGAGTAAATATGTACTGTAATTAATTTACCATGGCACTGAGGTTTGATAACACAGTAATGTAATCACAGTCATGTTTAGCCAAAATATATTTTGCATCTAATGTACTGTAAACTGTATTATCGATTCACAGTTTCATACACTTTTTACACTTGTTCGTTGCTTCTGAGATGATTCTGTAATTTCTGCACCATTTGCACAAAATCATCTCTGCATGAAAAGTTGGAATAATTTTTGCGGAGTGCCAGTTTTTACATTGTGGAACAGAATACCATTTCGAATGTATGTCACAGTTGAACAATTAATGTAAAGAAAATGAAATTGAAGTGATATCGCTGCGGGTGTTGTGCTGATTAAATGAATAATTTTGTTGGTTTAAAACGAAATCAATTTAGCGTGTTTATTTATGTGACCCAGATAATATATTTGCGATAAAGGCGTCGGTGGTAAATAAATGAATAATTGTCTGATCTCCAATGCAGGGTTTTGATACTGCCAGTACCGTGAATGTACTTTTGGAAGTTGGTTTCCAGAGCGCGCATTAAAATTGATGCACTGGTGTTTGAATATTATTTCATTCAGCAGCACCGGAAGCCTCGAGCAGACGTTTTTAATAGTGTAATCTGAATTCATCTGTCTACACGGAGAGGAAAGAATACTAATATTTCAAAATAGTAATCTTGGAGTACACCGTTACATTATATCTGCCACTAAAAGAATTTACTTTTCATGAATATAACCTAGAAATATATAAATTTACATCAAATAACTTGAAATAAATAATAATAATAAAAAAAAAAACAATTGCTGATATTTGAAAATCATTCAAGAAATTATTTCACTGCTCTTATAGAACGATTACAATTTTAGTAGTAAACTGCGTCTAATAACATTGAATCTTTTTTCTTTATATAAACCAAAATTTACATTATGAAAAAAACCCAAATTGTATTTCTGACTAATTTGTTCGAAAACGAAATTAGGAAAACATTTTCAAAATCGACACTTTTCACACTTTCGAGATTTCTACAGCAATCAATTTTTATTTGATTCTATTTGAATTTCAAACAAAGAAATTTACAGGTCCGACTAATTGAATTCACATTGTCACTTTCTCCATCCCACTCTCCCTACGCAATGCAGCATCCAATTAAAGAATCATTCGTCAAAATCCAGCACATTTCTCCTTCCGCACTGCAACTCACCCTCGTTACGCAAACAAACCCCCTCCGTCCCAAACGACTTATAAGCAGATTACCCCCCTTTGGTTTTCCCAACTTTCATAAGAGCCGGCCCTCAGTTTGACCATTTAATCACATTTGACTGAACGAAGCCGGCGCGAAGCCGCGGCCATTTATCCCCCCCCCTCGCCCCGCGCCTCTCGATTAATTTTATTATCGGCACACAGCCTATGAGTATTTATCTTGAAGCGACATGAAAAATGGATAAGCGGCGAAACATCGGTGAATTTCACTTGGGCAAAATTCGACCACTGAGTCCGATATTATGACTGGAAAATTGCGTTTCGTTTGAGTTTGGAAACATTGGGTGACTCGTTTATATAATTTTGGATAATTAAGTGTGGGTTTTCAATTTGAATTTTTATAACTAAGCAAATTTATCTAAATTTGTTTAGTTCCAAAAACTGTACTCTGAAGTTTTAGGTTAGGTTTTAGGTTAGACTTTTATAGGTTAGTCTGGAAAATCTTCTCTTTTATCCGAAAATCGTTTCTGTCGGTTCTCGTTTTAAACCGAATCATATGCGTGTACGGAATCGGGGTTTTTCGCGAGTAATCGGGCCACGAGCGGCGCAACAAGCTCGCGCGCTAATTGTGGCAGGTTAGCGCCGGCAATTACAAGGGGTTATTGATTTTCGGGACCCGTTTATTCCGAGTCGGCGAGCGCGCTTCGACACTTGGCGCAAGTTCCTCTCGGGCGGCTTTGAGTCATGTGCGCGTGACTCACAGTGACACCCGAAGACGTTGACACGGCCGTTTTTTGTGCCGGCAGCCCTCGGCTATGCGGAATAATGATCGAGCCGGGCCAAACCCGCGCGCATAATTCAATCGCCACAGTCCTTTTTACGCCGCGTTAATTAGAGCAACGTTCGGTAATTTCGCGCAGTTTTAGAACGCGAGGTCGCTCTAACGAGGCAGTTTCCGCTCGGCTAAATTCGGTGCCACTTTAGGGAGAGTGAAGAATTGGTTTTTCTAAAAGAGCGTAACAACTTTCGGAATTGTTTGGAAAAAGTGATTATTAAAACTGCAAAGTAACCCGACACTTTATTCTGCGTTAATTTCGGATGGAACAACGCGTGGAAGGAAAATGGTTTGGATTTATAAACCCAGATATACTATTTTCCGTGATCAATTGTGGAATTGTGCGTATTACTGTCGGTTTGAATTCCGTTCACATTAATTTCGGAATTAATGTTCCTATTTTTGACCAACGTCAAAATTACGAACATGTAATTTCTCGATTTTCAGAATTCAAACAACAATTTTACGAATTGCTCTGACCTCAGATTTGCCTGACTTTCTGCCTTAATTCGCACTTCCACAAAACCGCATTTGATTATAAATAATATCACCCGATCCCATTGAATCAATTACCCATAATCACGTTCAATTTCGATCGAAATGTGTTCTGCTGATAAAAGAGTAATTGAAATGGGGACAAATTGCGGACGACTTGTTGTGTCGGATTTATTTCGAGCGTGACTTATTTGGGGAAGGCATGGAAAAGTTGACAAAAAAGGCAGAAAGGCAGAAAACGAGAGATAAGATAGCTGGAATGGCGAGTACGTGATTAACGGCGAGTTTACGTTCTCGGGTGCAATTTGAATAATAGCCGGTGAAAAATGGTCGAATCGAATGGGTGAATGGGGTCGAAAGTGACTCGGCGCGCGTGATTCGCCAACCGAACGGACGAGGCGGATGAGCCGCTGACGCTCGGCATTTCGGTTTCGTTGAATCAATACGTCGCTTTAAATACGAGCGCATTAATTATAGGTCGATCGTATGACGACGATCGCGATAACGATGACGATCGCGGCTTTGGTTTGGCATAATCGGCGCGGCTGTATTTGCGCGAGCTAAACGTCGCATTTGAAACAAGCTTGCGCAGAATTGTGCCACGATCGGCGTTGGCTGCGAATTAGAGGTTGGCCGATGCGGAATCACGAGCGAATGGTAATCGCGCGGTTCTGGCCGCAAAAATTGATATGCATGAGTTGAGTTTGAATAATGGAAAAGTGTGCTTCAGAAGAGTGGGTTCTTCTTTGTTTTATCGAGTAGCGTATGTTGGGCTGAAAAACGTTAAGGGGTTATATTGTCGGGGAAACGAGCATTTTCGGCCAGGGAAACGTGGTTCTTCATAAAAATAACAGTGTTAGGTTAAGGAGACTGGCTTTGCGAATATCAGACCGGAATTCGATATGAACACCTGTGGCGCCACCTGCTTGGCCTGTTACATTCACGAAATCGGTCTTGCTAACCAAACACTTTGGAGTTTGTAGACTGCAGCGGTATTTGCTCGTGAGTCCTGCGGGTAACTGTTTATATTATATTGAAATTTGGCGAAAGGGAAAATGAGTAATTCGAGTTTGTTCGTGGCAATGAAACATTGCATTTGGGAAAATCGTTTTACTTGAGTGTTACTCTTGCTTTGCATAACCGCTTGCTTAAAGTGAAAAAATGAATGTCGGAAAGAATTAGCAGACTTCATAAAACTCTCCAAGCATTTGCTTCTAAGTTTCTTTTACGAAGACGAATGAATTTCAGAGATTAATTACACGTTAGCTTTCCGCTTTTTATTTCTTTTTGAAATCAAATACCGTAAACGATGACTTTCCGGATCAGGGATGCACAGTGTTGGATACAAACATTGGTTTAAAATAATCGATAGTTGAAAACATCGATTATTTTAAACCAATGTTTAAACTATAAAAATGAAAACGCGATATAATATAAATAAAACAAAATAAAATAATTGATGTAAAAAATCGGTGACCCGATTAATCGGTATTTAAAAACATCAATGAATCGACGTAAACAAATCGATTGTTCGATTAATCGATGCAAAAAATCGACATTAAAAAACATCGATTAATCGACGTAAAAAATCGATATTCAAAAACATCGATTAATTGATGTAAAAAATCGGTAATTCGATTAATCGGTGAAAAAATCGATTTTCAAAAAAATCGATTAATCTATATAAAAATTGTTCGATAAACCGATCAACATCGTACATGCCTATTCCGGCTGAATTAGCTAAAAAAACGTAAACTGAACCAGATGTCGCACCCTTGCAATCGACCGGTCAATCGTCCGAACCTTAGATCTGTCGATCGGTCTCCGTCGGAGCTATCCGCGAAACGCCGGCATGACGCGATGTCTTTTTATAGCTTGCGGTTGCGTGCGCGTGTGAGTGGGATCGTCGCGCCCCCTTAATGTTCGGCGTCGCGGTCGGACCGATGGGAAAAGCGGGCCCGTTTGTCACCCGGAAGTGCCTGATTCACGGCGAATTAACCGCCGCGAAGAAGAAACCGCGTAATCGCGCCGGCTATCTAAGTCGCGATAAAAGGGCTTTGACGGCTTTATAGCCGACTGGCTTAGAACTTCTGCAATGCGGTTTTCAGGCTCGCCTGCACCGCACAGTTAGCCAGCGTACCTGCCTCATTTGGGCCGCGTTACTTCATTCAACCTGTAACACGTGACGCGCCATTTCATTATACTTCAGGTGATGCCGAAGGCCGTATTACCGACATTAGCGAATTTGTCAATTATAAAACACTGAATGGGAGTTGGAGGAGGAGGGAGACTTCGCATTGCGAAACTGGATTTGGTGATTTTTTCCGATAAATAATAAGGGATTGCAATTTTTGAGGTTAGTGTAGATTATCTGCACGGAACTTTGGGTTATTGTTTTTTACAGTGTACAATAAATTTAAATTTTATGTTTTATATTGTTCTTATTAATAAACAGGTTTGAAAGATTAGAAAATTTAATATTTGTCCTGTTTGCGATAAAAACGCTGTATGGAATATAAAATCTTTCGTAAGAGATTTCAATTTCAGATTTTGGCTCGTTCTTTTCGGATATGGCGCGAAAAAATTCTGTTGCAAAATTTCATTTTACAGTAAATAATTGTTCCACGTTTGGCACGAAAGATGCTATGTTCGAGGGCTTAAAACTTTGGATCCACTTTAAGGGTTATCTAAACATTTTATTGGCAATAAACATACTGAACTAGCCCTAAACGTGTTGTGCTTTTAAGAGGATTGAAAAAGTATCATGCATGAATTTGTTCGTTAGTTTATGTCAGTAACAGATTAATAAATTAATATTAAAAAACTCAGTGGAACAGTCAGCTGTTGATTGCAAAACTTCTGTCGTTTTTAATATTTCTACTTTGAAACACATTCGAATTGTTAAAATTGTTAAAAGAACCATTCTCTCAAGAAATGCCGGTTAGTCTTATGAACGTAATTTTTACACTAAAGGAACCAGTTAGAATTATTAATTTTAATTTCCAAGCATATATATTCTGTAAATTTGTAATCGGTATATTTTGTATTACTATAAAATCTATTCAAGCTTTTGAGGGATAGAAACAGGCAGTTATTTTATCATCTCCACTTGAAAATGCATTATACTGCACTCTAAAGTAGAACAACTACGTAACCGAATGGTGCATCTTTTTCTAATAATGTCACAGTATTCCAGGTGATGCGCGGAAATAAGTTCGAAAGATTCTATTTTGGTAGATATCTCTAATTCTGTTTCAAATAAATTCTATAAAATATATTGATTTTTCACCTGACCCTTACATTTCTATTGTATTTTTGTGCATCCATCCAAGATCTGTAAGAAAACTCATACGTTACTTATTCGACGTAACAAAGATACGAGATGATGCGATTTTCAGTTAATTCATCAAAGAAGAAACTTTTTCTCGATGTATTTTCAAGCCTGTTTATGGTTGAAAGATATTGCACAGCGTTATTTTCTAGCGATTGAGTGGCAAAGTGAATCATCTCAGATGATTCATTTAAGAATTATTTTTCAGTTGAAGATTACCATTTTAAAAAACATGTTCCATTACTTTTCTAAATTCATTGAACAACTTTTTCAAAAAGTGAATATTTTTATCGTTGGATTTCCCGAATCCCGAAAGATGCGCGAAAGTGATTATTCTCTCCCATATCGATGCTCGAACATTTTATTCGCAGTCCGATGTTTGTCGGTACACTTAATATGAAATTTTATAAAATCCAATACACGAGTTTGGCCGAAACAAATATTGACGCATTAAGTAGCGATTTTCCGTAGTGTTGCTTTTTGTTTGCAGAATAAATTCGCGTCCGAAATTGCGAGATTGTTGATCGAAAAAAATTATCATCGCGCGATGATAATTTTTCACGTTTCGTCGGCAAACAATTGTTTGGGCTAAACCACGTTCATTTTTCAAATTCACGAGCAAACGAATTTACAGTGGCATTGTTCTTATAAAAAATTGTGCTTTCTTTTATACAAAGCGACGTAACTTTATTAAACGAAGTTAATTTAAAAACAGATGCGCAACTGCGATTTTTCTTTCGCGAAACTGTATTTATCACTGCTGCTCATAATAACTTAGATCGTCTCGAAATCAATTGGACGTAAATCAGTTTCGAAAACACGGTCGCCGGCAAAAATAAAATCAGTCGCTTAATAGGAGTCGCCATTTCCGAGCAAATCATTCGACTGTTTATTTAAACTATCAAATGACATCATCAAATCGGTAGATCAGTTAAGTGCCGGTCATTTAGGACAGAAAATACAGATTCACGAAGAAATTGATCTAATTAACATTATTTTTAGATTACTTTTTTAAAGCGATAGGTAAAAGAACATAGTCTGCGTTGATAAAAAAATTCTTCCACGAAGTTTGTCATAGCGAGTCATAATGTATTTCATACATGCAATTAGAAGCACTACACAATGCCGTATAAATATGATCTTGTTACGGAAATAAACCCTCTTATCTCATGCAACATTAGATTTTATTTACTCGACCGTCAGAATACTTGAATTAATCGACAAAATTAAAAAAACGGACCATTCGTTTTCCTTTTTCACGGCTGTTCTGCTCAGTGAAGTATCACATTATTAGGATGTGAAACGAAAATTGCATTTGTCGCGAACTCAAGTATTGTCCATTACTTTAATCATCCAATTTCTACTTTAATGTTGTATTCGTCGCAAAAAATAGCAAACTGCTATTGTCGCGCATAACGAGAAATGTTATCAATGATATCTCATCTCATTGTAATTTTTCCCCTTAAACTACTGGAAATAAATAAACCATACTTTAAAGTAACAGAAAAATTTAAACAATTATTTAAACACATCACAAGTTTTACCGGGGATATTACTAAGTTTTGCGATGTACTGGAATTATATTTCTACTTTTTGCAATTGGTAATATATTTTTAATGTTTGTAAATTATTAAGTAGTATGTTTCTCTAGATATTCCGAATATTTTTGTTTTATTAAAAAATAATGAAAAAATTTCGCATTCAGGATACTCGATTATTTCAATCCACCTTGAACCGCACGAAAACGCGAAACAAGTCGCGGTTTCTCGTACGCGGAACCAATTATTCGCGAGCCGATTTGCCGGCCGTTAATTGGCGTGAATAATTCTCTCTGCATTGAATGAAACCGCGAAAGGTCGCAGCCAGCCGCGCGGATCCGCGCGTTGTTTTAATTTCAGCCGCAGCCGTTCCTTCTGACGCGTCTTGTGACGGTCAATATTTGATATCGCAATATTATTTTTCGCCGCAAAAACGTTCCGCGGAAAGCGCTCCCCTCCCCTGGACACTGCACATTAACTAACCGAACTGGGCCATTTATTTATTCGCCGCGGAATAAATAGCAGACACCGAATAAGCGGAGAGATAATGCGCCGATACGCCGGCCAAATAACAGCGATCGCAAATGAAACGTCGCGTTTCGCGCTAATTCGAAAAATGTGGGACGAGCGTGACCGTTTTAAGCACTCGCTTTCGTCGCCGGTTCGCTCTGTGAATTGTTCGTCGTTAGAGATCTAGATTTTGAATAATCGATCGCGAAAAATGTACCGAGTTTTTTCAGTCGCAGCCGGTTGTACAATATTTTTAAGTGACCTGGGGCATACTTAATCGCGTTTCGTAGAGGGCGCACTTGTCGATTAATGAGATGTAGAATCGAACTTGGCGATTGCAATTCATTCGTGTTGGCTGAAACAAACTTTGAAGGAATTATTTAAGAGAGTTAGTACGGGCATTTGGGCTGATGAATAAAGAATTCGACAAATTTGGGATGGCTTTTAAAAGGGAGCATTGGAAGTGAAGAGTAATTATTTTATTGGGTCACTAGGATCACAATGGATGGAAACGGTAAACTTTGTTGAGGAGAGGTGCAATGCAAAATTAACCAAAGAGCAAAAAAATTGGAAAAAGTTTATTACGAAAATACGAACATTTTCAAATAAAAAAAGTAAAACGTAAATTTTTTATAAGTGAAACGTGAGAATAATTTTCTTTCGTTCATGCTGATTAATTATTTGTTCGGTTTACTCTACTTTCTATTTGTTAATTCCGCCGATTGACTTGTTGTGGACAAAGTTTTCAAACAAATCGATCTATTTGATTGCAGCAAATCTGTTCCTGGGTTACGTTCGGTTAAGAATAGTATCATCAAAGTGGATAGTCTTCTTTCCATTGAATTATGTATCCTAAGTTTAGGGTAGACCACACCTAATTAGTCTTATAGCACAGGGAGTTGTGCATCGGCGTACGAAAGAAATCGTTTATAAGTTATGACAAACGATCGATAATTTATAAACGGATACAGGTAATTGATAATTTGCAAATCGACATATGGGATTGATCATTTGCGACAAAGTATAGCTGTTTAAAAATTATCGGATAGGACTGATGGTTTATAAATGATTGCACGGTACTGGTATATAGATTCTGTTCCTTATAACTCCATCAGATTATTTTGGTAGGAATTATTAGATATTTTTAGGTAGTTCATTGTAAATTTGTTTCACTGGTAATGTTCATATAAATTTTGAATTTTATTGTTTTTCAATTCGACTCAAATTTAATGATTTTGAAAAGTATTTTTTGCAAATGTTATTTTTTACAAACATTTTAATAACGTTTAATTTTATTCCAAACTCATCTTCCACTGAGAAAATGTTCAATAAAAATTTCTCTTCAGTTTAGTAGAGTGAGAATATTTGACAATGTATTCATCAACGAATACTGTCTTTAGTGGATTAATAGGACATTGTTTAATAGCCTAAATATTGTAAAGTAAACTGAAGTAGCATACTATTAACCTCTTTTCTGTCGTTGATGAGTGCAAGCAGATTAAGCACACTGAATTATTTAAATGTTGGCTAAACTTACAATGCAACTACGATAATGTTCTTTCGAACTTTTTAATCTAATTTATTATTTAAGAAATGTTAAATAAAAATATTAAAAAAATGCTTGCTAAGAGAAAAGAATTAACGCCAGTTCCAAATATTATTATGATCTTTTTTAGAGATTAGGTTCTAAAAATACTGCACAAGAATAAATGAAACAATTTTTAGTTTTCTTTAAATTTGTTCTAAAACTCCCATTCTTTTTCGTTTCATTAACACATTCAACCTTGCCAGTGCAATTCAAAATCAATAATTAATACAGATGAAATTAATTTATAATTACTTCAAACTTATAAACCTATACATAAGTTACGTTAACCTTAACGCTAAAATATTTTTAACTTCAGCCAAGTTGAAAAGTTAACAAATTTTAACTTTTACCATAACTTTTTTTACGTTACTAACCCTCATAAAAAGTATATCCATACCAAATAACCAAAAAAACAGCCTCCTCATTTTCACCTTGCGAAAGCAACGTTTTTTTAGCGTCACAAAACAAGTCGTGGAACGCGTCTGTCTGCAGAAAGAAGCGCTCGATCGGGAACGCAGGCCGGCGCGTGAACTTCCTCAAAGTTCACCATTGTTCGCACAGGCGTTGGGAATTCTCGCGGTCGTGGACGTGAAACGAAATCAAACTGCGAATGCTCGCGCGCGCGCAATCATTAGCGTGATAATAACGCGACAATAATTGCGCGCGCGAATCGCCGACAGAAATTGTCGCGGCGCCGAACGAACAAAGTTAATTTATGTCACGCGCGCGTATCGTAAGTCGCGCGATAAAACTCGCGCATTCATTGAGACTTGGCGGTTTCGTCACGCCGCGCGTATCGGGTGTAACAATGTTTTTCCTTTTCAAACGGCGCCGCCGAATGAATGCGGCGTCGCGCGTTTTGTCTTTTCGAGGCGCATTCAGCGAAGTTTTTTCCGTCGCGGTTTTTCGTCGGCGAATTCACTTAATTGGCCAATTTGTTGCGAAAGCAAATTGTTCCAAGGTGCGGAGCAAAGGTAATCCCACTTTTTCTCGCACTTTTTTCTACGGATGCACGTTAACTCCTGGCTTCGAGTTGAGACTTTTTGTTTTTAATAAGGGAATGCAGTGGGTGGAACCAAGGAATTTGTGAGATTTGAGGAGAAATGAAAATGGATTAAAACTCTTTTTTCGTTTCAGAATTTATTAATTTAATACTTATAAATGAAGGTTTTTCGTATTTAGTAATTGCGCATTGTTCTTGGAGATTTATACTATGTAAATATAATTTGAAATCAGATATAAACATATTTTATTTTAATTTCGTTCGAATTTTTTTCATGAAATAAAAAAAATTGTTTCGGGTTTTAATTTGAGCCAGTAAAGAAGAAAACTACAAACAAATTTTCTCTAAAATTTAATTTTAATTTTTAAATAATAAAATATTCTGTAAATTCTAAATATAACATTTGAAAAGTGCCGAAGTATTTCGTGGTGTCTGCGAAAGAGTGTAAGAGTTGGGCCAAATTGTAATTACATAATGTCAAGAGCGACAGCGTTCGCGTTTGTCCGCAGAAAAGCCGTACGAGTGATTTCACCGATTGGCCATCTCTGCTATTTCCGGCCGGCGAATGAAGTAATCTTTTATACTGGAGATGTCGCGAGCCTCTGATTTTGTTTCGCAGCGATCGCTTTCGCGTTCCATTCGGTTTGCGTCGCATGCCAAAAGCACGCGCGATTATCAAAAATTAAGCGCGCGTTGCCCGCGATAATCGGCCTAACGAGCCGATTGCGCGAATTATCGACGTTGCGAAACACTTTGACCGATATTTAACTGCCCGGGAGCAGATTACGCGCGGCTCTTTTCAGTTTCGAACTCGATAATGAAAAAAATGCGCCCGTCCGGCAGCGCCTGATCCAATTATAATGGCAATTAGCGAAGTTGCGCGAAGGGCCGGCGATGTTTCGTCCGCTTTATTAAATTAAACAAAATGACGAAAAACGCAACGCCGTAATGAACAAAGCTCGATAAAGTGGAGTTCAGTTCGCAAGTGGATTGTTTACTTGCATGTTTGCGTTCACAGTCTTCGAATCGAGTCAACGAAATTCAGTTAGGTTTGTCGTTTGTGTTAGCAAACCAAATTGGTGACACAGTTTTGGATATTGAAAAGAATGGTGTAAAAATACCGAAAAAATGTAAATAAGACATTTTTAATATGTAAATAAGACAATTGATAATTAGGATTTTCGAAAATCCTTATAGAAGAGAAAAATCTGAAGATCTCTGAAAATGCTGAAAAATTTGATATAAAACTGATATACCTCTTTTAGTTGGGCCAAAAAAAATCTTGAAAATAGGTCATTTTTCAAGAATTGTATAATCTCATTTTAATACGAACATATTAAAATCGTTCGTTTCAATGTAAATCAATCATTCGATGTAAACAGCAGATACAACAAGAATCCATTTTCCGTTTTTCATTTTCATCAACTCTTGTTAGCGATGCATCGTCGATTAGCGAACTTCATAATGCCGCGCAATAAATTTCGCGTATCGCTTCAATTTAATAGCGATCTTTTCACAGCGGCCGTTGGAAAAGAATTTGCAGTGCGCTTCTTTAATATAATTTCGCGACTCATAAAAAATAGCGGCACAATCGTTATACGATGGCACCGTTAACGTTTTCGCGGAAAAACTTTTCCGCGCATGCGCGATCGCGTGTCCCGACGAGAGTTGTTCGGGCCGATTTGCTAATTGCAAGTTCTGAATAATGCGGATGATTAAAGGCGCATTAATGATCGATAGAATTGTGATTCACCTACAACGATTCGTCAGCCGCAAACACGTTTTCGGAACATAAATGCGTTATTGGGCGAATAGCGGAGAACAAAACCGCATAGAGAAAGACTGAAAATCACGAGAATTGATGAAAATGACTCGATTTAATATAGCTAGCTAACCTGTAACATTTTGAAAAAAGTAAATCAATTACTTGTGAAATGTTTACTGTTTTGAAATAATTACAAAAATTAGTATATTTCGATACTAATTAGTATAATTCGAGTACATTTTCATAGAACTTCAAGTAAAATTTCCTATATCATCTAGGAAAGTTTCTTCGAAGTTATAATAACTTTGTCCTAATGTGATAATATTTTTGTCAGTGAAGTAATACAATTATTCAGGCAATATTTCTTGTTTCATCGAGTACTGATGATTATTAACAATGTTTACGTATCTCGGGTAAAATTGCACCACTTATTGACTCGAACGACAGTTATTTGCTCGAGCGACAATCGTGGCAATTTTACTCCCATTTTTTCGTCCGACCATGTTTCGCAAGTTTTATGATTCATTTCGAACAAGAGCGAGCATTCCCTTGCAGGAGTTATTTCTCTTATGAGAGTATGTAAATTTGGAGATAATTTTACATACAATGCCAATCACATTACAATTTCAAAGCAGGCGCTCTCTGATTGGCTGTTTCGCGTATTATATGTAACGTAATATGTGAAATTGCATAACAATTGGATGCAAACTCTCGCGCCGCGTAACTGTATTGATTTTTATGGAAAACGTTATTGTTCAGTTAGGATCCTGCAAGGACTTTGCAAGGGGCGTAACCTTTAAGCGACGATTTTAATCAACTCATCGAAGTAATCCGAGTGCGTTTCATCCAACTGCATTTCATTCGACAATATTTGCACGCCGAAACAATCTTTCTTATCTTAGAAACGCAAAAACCATTCGACGATCGTTCGTAGTTTGCTCCCGCGATTCAATTTCTGGTGCGCTCGAAATTTTTTTTCAGCGTACGTAAACCGATTTTAAAAGCGGACATTCAAATCCCCGACTCTTTCATTCGCAAACATTTCACGTGAATACATTCGTAACTCGGCTTCACAAACTCCAAGAAACCGCGTTTAACATTGAAACATTTGTCTACTCTCATTTTCACGAAACAAATATATGGAAAAAACATTAGAAACCAATAGTTCGTCTTTTTGGACCTATGCGGGTTCTTTTTGCATAGATCCTATATATTCTTTTTGCAATTTTTACAAAATCTGTAAAAATTGCTATAAGTTATAATAGAGAATATTTCGAGCAATTTGTAAATACATATTCAATTTGGCATTTATGTGTATATGCAAATAGAAATATTATCTAATGATTGTGGATTTTCTCTATTTTTTGTTTGGATCTATTCGATAGATTTTTTCAACGAGGCATATCTTCCGTCGTTTTAAAAAATTGATCAGCCTCCAATTGTGAATTTCAAAAACTTCAATTTCCCGCACTCGCCACCAAACAAAACCTGCAACCTATTTCCCCTATTTTTCCCCACTCTTTATCACGTCTAATCGTTCAAAAGTTTCACCACAAATCCGCCAATACTCTGCAACTTCGCTTCACACAATCGCCTGATTATTTAATGAGCTAAACTGTTGCCGAAATTGGGTTAAGATTTGGACACTGCGACGCGTGTGCGAATGCTCCCGATACAGAATTCGGTTTTCGAGAACAAAATCAATATCGAGTATGAGAGCCCCTATACCTATGTAGGTGCAACGTGCCAGTTCGAGTTGGAACATCGGGCCACCAAATCGACGAAAATCGTAATTTGTAGGTTAAGATGAAACGTTACTTTAAGTTATTACGACTAATGTAATTTTTTATTACGAAGATAAAACATTACAATTTCACTTGAAACTAAGTCAATGCGTTTTCTCTGGAGAAGATCGTAGTCATTGAAAAAAATGTTTTTTGTTGTTTAGATTTGCTTACCAAAAAATTTGTTTGAATAAATAAAAGTATGTTTGTTTTAACATTCTCAATTCAAATATATATTGGTAGCAATAAATGTTAGCGATTCAGGATTTATTTGTTCCAAATAATTCCTCACTTAGCGCACCTAAATTTGTCAAAACACTAAATAAGTATTTATTTGACATAACTAAACTATTCGTCTGTGTAAGAAATTCGTAGACTGATTTTCCTTATGTGGGTGGATCGGCCATTTCGCCGCCCGTTACTCCGCCTCCTAAAAAATGTCAGGTCGCACTCATCTCCGTCGTAAATCTTGTCTGATAATCGATTCCGACTCGCATTGTGCCGGCATTCCACTCGAGCGTACCACCGGAAACTTGGCGGTTTATTTTCGTCCTTTTCCGTCTTGTCGGCCTCGCCTAATCTCCGGCTGACCCAGTCGGCCGATTTTCTTTTCCGCGTGATTTGCGCATGAACCATGTGTTACTTACCCAAATTCGGCGGAGCGGCGCCCGAGCCTCCCCGCCGAGTTCGTGCAAATCAGAACGAGTCGGCGGAATTGTTATTCCGAGAGGGGAATGGTTGGGTCGAAATCGACCACTGCGGCGAAATGTTCGGCGGAAAAGTGGATGGCTTTTTTCCGGATTTCGGTTTTGGAACTTGATTGGACCGTGTTGCTTTTCGCCGGTGTACCAGTTTTCGCGAGATTCGACCGTGAGAACCCGTCGGCCGTGGAATTGCGTCCGCGATAATCCGGCTTTTTACAATATCCGACAATGTCGTTTCACGGGAAAAATGTTCTGGTACCATTTTTTAGTTGAGGAACTAAAAAATGGAAGATCATCGAGGTGTAAGGTCTTGTGATGTAAAAGAATTCAGGAATTTTAAAGAATTTTTATCGTTTAAAAAATTGGGAGAGAGATTTTGCAAGATTTATTTCACAAATTGGGGCATTTGTGGAATAAATCTGTAATTTCTGTTAGTTTTAGTTGCTACTGTTCTATTAAAAACAAGCCTAACAATAAAAACTATCTTGGAACCATAAATGGAACAAATGGAATTTGACTCTGGCAGCCATAGTGGAATCAAGCTTGGCTTAAAGATCCACACACATTTCCTAGATAGGTTCCATGATTGGAACCTGCTTAGGAATAATTGATTGATCTTCATTCATCGAAAGCATCATAGGAATTCCAATCATGGAACCTATTTAGGCAAAGTGGTTCCACAGTCTGGTTTCCAGAGTCTAATTCCATTTATGGTTCCAAGTCAGTTATTGTCAGGACAGTTTTTAGACAATATATAATACAAAATTTATTACTCTACTATGAGTAGTAAAACATTTAATATGTTACCACATTTGAATACTCAATCTCACCCTAGAAAATCCAATTAAAATACTCAAATTTCCATATCAACAAACTAAACTCGTGTTGTTACTACAACGGATTTGCAATGCATCCCCGTTGAGCATGAAATTGCGAAGCGCGAAGCCACTCGACCCGGTTAATTGCAATGATCGATATGTTTTCAGGTCCGGGTCGCATCAGACGGAGACAAGCAAAACGTGGCGGATTCGGTGGCCCTCCTGACCCGACAAGGCACCAGCGGACACAGCCACAGCGACCTGAGAGATGCGCGAGTATAAGATAGTGGTCCTGGGCAGCGGAGGCGTCGGGAAGTCCGCGCTCACCGTACAGTTCGTTCAGGGCATCTTCGTCGAGAAATACGACCCCACCATCGAGGACAGTTACCGCAAGCAGGTGGAAGTCGACGGCCAGCAATGTATGCTGGAAATCTTAGACACGGCTGGAACGGTAAACAAGCTGCTGCCAATGCGAGACGCCCTCTAACAGTGCACTGAAAAAATGAAATGGTACCACCTAAGTGGTAAAAGTGCCTAGTGGTAAAAATGTACCATTTGAAGATGTAACTATCTGACTATCAATTTTCAATTAACTTTCATACAACAATATGAGAAAAAAAACAAACAATATCGTCGGGTATTGGTTTAATGATATATATTGACAAAAATATAACCTCCAAAGATCGTTGTATCAATACCTCGAAAATAATCTCTTACTTCAAGAGTAAACTTTTACCACTTGAGTGTTACAGTTTTCACCATTTGACAAATAGAATGCCTTACCACTTGAAATTGTATTTCGTACCAATATAGTGGTACCTCGAGCAACTAAAGTGGTAACTTTTACCACTTAGTTTCCTCAGTGTGGGCCAATTTTGCGCCAGACTCTGCGGCAGACTTTGCAGCGCCACTTGCAGGCGCTTTTCAAGCAGGGGATTATAATTTGAAGAAGTCCCGGCAAGGAGGGCGCAAAGTTGTTCCACTTGGAGGAGGAAGAGGAGGAGTGGGTGGGAGGAAAGGAGAGTGAATGCAGGAGGAGGCTGTGTTAATGTTGGAAAGGATTTTTCGAACGAGGGGAATCGAGTTGATTGACTCGGTAAGAGGCGGGTCGACGGATTTTTGGGAGTTTGAAGGACTTCGGGGGTTTGGAAGGGGTGGGGCTAAATATTAGTGGGGCTAACTTTACTAAACATTATAAAGTTGGATAAAACTGAATTTTTATCGTAGTAAATAACTTAGGTACAATGTTGACTGCGATAAAAAACCTACTTTCCAATTACTTCCTAATGCTTTCGATGTACTTTTTTAAAAGAAATTGAACATAGTAATTTTGTATTTCTTCTACTTCATAAATATATTTCCTGTATTTCATAGGAGAAATAGAAAGCAATGCAACTATATATAACATCTTTCAATTACTTTGAATTTCATTTCAAATTCAATTAATTGCTTTTTTCAAATTGCTTTCGTAATTTCATTTTTAATATTGCTTTCATTTAATTGAAAGCAGTAGGAAGTAATTGAAATACAGCAGGTTTCTATGTTTTATTCTTTACATTACTTTACAAGTCTTAAGAAACTTTTGTAATTATCTTTTGTTGAAAATTTTCATTTTTGTCTTTGACAATATATTCCAACTTAGACTTTGTTTTCTACCAAATTTATAGAAAGAACAAGCGTGAAAAAGCAATCTGGTAATTGTTAAGGAAAAAGGCGTTCACAATTTTTCCCAACATTTGTTCGCAACATTTTTAGTTCTACAAAATAATCGTTAAAATGCGCCGTGTCACATATACTCGAGGTTATTACCCTGACAGAAGGCTCGTCCGAGGTTCCTGTCAGAAAGATGGCGCGAATATTCAATTTATCGTAATCGCACTGGAAGCTCGCTTTTCCCTTCTTTCTCATGTTAAGCGGATATCGATTTTCCAACGGGCTTAATTGTATTTGCGAAAACGATGGAAATTAATTTAGATAAATGTTTGTCTTCTTTCGCTGACTCGGTAATTCGCGATTAATATTGAGGCGGTTCGAGTACTCGTCATGCCAATAACGGCGCCCACAATGGCCGGCTCGCGAAACGCCAAATCCTGGCACTCGGCTCGGTAATTGGAATACGCCGAGGAAAGAAGGCCAAATCAGACCAACGACTTTTCATTCTCTCTCCCGTACTTTCCGTTTCGATGTTATTAAACAATTTCCTTTCTCGCGAAATTCGAGCGAACTTTCTCATATATTACAAGGTTGCATTTGTTCAAGGCTCCAAATTTTCAACGTAAATTTTGTGCATTTTTAATTCCCTCTTAAATTCCCTCTTAATTAAAAAACCTAAATTACCAATCGTCTTATTTTTTCAATTATGTACATTCTTAATGGTCCAACGATTAACTTCACGAAGAATTAATATACTTTACTTTTGACGTGTTCATTAAAACTAAAGTGTATTCAATAAAGTATAGTTATACCGTTTCATCTTTTAGACTTAAATGAAAACTGAAATGCACTCTGACATAAATTATAGGAAAAAGAATTACTTTTAATTCTAACGGTTAGGAGACTTTCGCGAAATTCTCGTTGAGTAATTCTCATTTGCACAATGCACAGCTGATAACTTCAAGTTACTATGTTCCTAATCTCGCTATGTGGCAGATTTTCCAAAATCTATCGACTTTCGCACCTAAGTGTAACGACGTAACCAGCTTGAACCATCTCAGATAGCCATCGAATTTTCAGAACAAGAGTGTCAACTGCATCCCGCCAGGCTGCAGCTTTCATTACACCAATCCTTCAAGATCAAAGTGCAGTCGAGCCACATTCCCACATTCCTTCATCGTCGCACTTTTTTCCCAGCGACTTCGATTAGCCTGCACGCGACTCTGACGTTTTGTCGCGTCGCACTCGAGAAAGTGTGTCAGCTTTTTAAGAGACTCCGCATTGTCGGGAGAAACAAAAAAAACGCGCGATCGCAAAAAAATCTTGCCGATCGAAAAACCACGGTCATAAGTACGGTATTGCTGCAAGGTGAATCCGACTGTCGCAAGAGAATAATTTTTTTGCTGCTAGTGGAAAAAGGAGAAAAATTTGAAAATGATAATGAAGAGTGAAAATAGGAATTTGGAAATGAAAAGTGGATTAAGAAGTGGTATCAGCTGGATAAATATTCAGTTTAGAATAGAGAAAAGGAAGAGAAAAGGGACATAAGGTTATAGATATAGAATAATAAGATTAAAGAGATGCAATTTTGTTAAAGTCTATCAATTCTACGAATCGTTGATGCAAGTTGTAATAATTTAAAATTAATGTATCGTCATTTTAAGGCATTTTCCCTAGATGTATTTATTTCTTAACTTATTTAACTTGCAATTTCCTCTAAGATTTATTACAGAGATGAAAAAAAACTATGAGATATATGCTGCAGTTTAGGTACTGCAGTTTCACAGTTCTCGCATAATGTTACAGCTTATACTCTCTCATTTTACAAAGTTTTTTATGATAAAATAATTCACGATATGTATTACATAATCTACGATTTGATATAACACATATCTTTTTAGTTTATCACAGTAAAACAGTTCAAACATATAATGACTTCCACGTATCGTCTGCCTACATTAAAATATAATCCATTTAATCCACAGTTAAATATCAGTTAATTGGCTCACTGCATTCAATCCATTGACCCTGCAAATAAGTGAAATTTCAAATATATTTTTGCATTGCAAATAAGTGAAATGTTAAATATACTTTTGAAATTGCAAAACTCATTTATCATTCGAGAAAATGTGTATTTCAATGGCAAATTTATTTACACATTTAGTTAGTTGCACTAAACTATTTCGAATATAACTAACTCGAACATAACTATGCGAAAGATTGTTGTAACGTGGATAAGAAGACAATAACTCTTGCGACACGGTTAAGATTCCGACGAGCGCAATGCCGGCGCAATTTCCGCGCAATTGCGTTGCCTGCGCCGAAAAGAAGCGGATCGATCAGCCGAAGCGTGTCAACGGCGCGACTCCGAAATTGGCCGAAATTTCGGGGGTCGCGGTGTTGTGCAAGGTAACTGACCCAGATTCGGCGGCGCGTGCGGTTTTTCGACGATCCGCGTGTAACACGCGACGACTCCGCCGAGTATAAATAGGCGCGTTCGCCGCGCTTGTTACGTGCCTCCACGAGAATAATCATAATGAATTATGTCGCGACGTCCCGTCGATGCGACCGATTGCGCGAAATCAAAAGCAGGTTAAGGCAACTGTCCGCCGAAAAATAGTTTTAAAGTAGTTCGGTCGTCCGATAAAATACGTTGCATTTTTTCTAAAACCTACATGTTAATGTAACAAATGTTTCTAAATGCAGTAATGTATTTAAAACATACTCTTACCGGATTAAATTTTGAAATAATTGATTTCGAAAATGACGATTTTAACACAGACTCTTATGGAGCACACAGGAAAAGTGCGAAAAATCCTTAAAAAATTCGTAGCAACTTAAAGGAAAAGTAACGTTCGAAGAACAGTTTGAGATTTTCGTTTTTTTCAATAAGTGTTCTAAATAGAAGATTCTCTAAATAGAATCTTCGAGAGAGAAACGTGAAAAATCGGTGAAGCGAAATATAGATATCCGAAGTTTGTTTGTTTTCTCTGAGATACCTTAGGTTTTGGTTTTTACGAATGTTCTTAGAACGGTTTTTTTTCTTTTTTTTTTACTAATGATATTTATGAAATTTAGATTTCATAAATGTTAGTAAAATGTCGTAAAACTTTAATAAATTCATTGTTTGAAATACAACAGTTAATTCAACATTTCACTTTTGTTTTAATCCTCGTCATATTTCGAGAACGTTTGTCACGACCGTTTCTCTTAGCTCATTCTAAACACCTTAATTAAAATGAATTACGAATTAGAATCATTAGTCAAGTGTCTCCTTAAAACTAACTTCAACAGGCGAGCAATATAAATATTGCGTTTTTGCGGAGTTACATATTATCGGGTAAATGGCAGTGTTGTAGGTAAGGGTGATCTTAAGGGTGGAAAAAGATGGTCGGGATCAATTTCGGCAGACTTGATTGCGTCTTTGCGGAACCGCGGTATTGTCGTCGGCACTTGGGCGGATCGATTTTAGGCTGCACGAATGCAGGGATTCCGAGCTTCCTGGGTATAACGTCATGTTAGGGTGTTAGTAGGATGAAATTTTAGATCTAGTTTAACCTGGACGTATTATGTCTATATATACGATATGTAATGTGTATTTTATTAGAGTTTTATGATACTGCATTGTGGTCATAAGGATTATAATTGAAGATGATATAGAATTATGGGCGAAAAGTATTCAACAAGATTATTGTGTTATGTTCTGTTATGTGATACTTATACAAATCTATTATAAATAATTCCCCAAATTTAATAATAATTTCAAAGAATATTTTCAACAAGCAAAAAAGGAATGCCATTTGGAGTCACAATGCTTAGTGGTAGTTTCTCAGTTTATATAAAATAAAATAATGCAAAGACGTGATTCTTACAATTTCAAACATGCCGAAAAACGCTTACTGAAGGATAACCTGATTGCTTGTCAAAAGCTAAAGTATATAATAATATTAATAAATTATAAAATGTCAAATCTTTTATGAAGGTGAATCTAAAATTGTTTTTACTAAAATTAGCATTTTTAATAACGATGTTGAAACATTACATTCTTATTTGAAATTAAATCAATAAATTTTTTCGCTCTGGGAAAATGTAACAGTTAAAAGGCTCTTCTTTCTGGGTCATATAATTTCGAGGAAGTCATAAATTGCATATTAAGTCAAAAAATGCTTCAAATTTTTCGACTGAAAAATAATTTAATAGATTTATCCGGATAAATCAAGTGTATCAATATCATTGAATAAATTCATCGAATAAAAGAATTATCCTACAAATTCCTAAATACAGTCCTGAACAACTTCAACAACTGACAATACTAAATTGAATATTATGTTCCTTAAAGTTTACTGTAAAGACTTCACTGCAACTTTGTTTTACTCTTAAACTCAAACTATTTAAAAAATCCAATATTTTTCGTTTAATCATATTATTAACATTAAATACCATTAAATGAAATGAATATTCAACCACTACTTCCCATGAAATGAAATTACAAAAACCCATTGAATCCCAGGTATATGGGTATTTATAGATATTTGCAAGATGTGTACAATGCTGCTGAAATTCATTGATCTACATGGAATTCAAGAGAATCGTACCATCTTAAAAACCACCACCAATCTATTTTACTTATCAATGGGAAATGTTGGTTGACTTGTGGGCACTGAGTATTGAGACGCCATCTATAGGTTTTACTAAAAACGTATCTTATGAATGATATTTACCTGTTATATTGAATGGGTTAACATGTTAATGAATTCATACACCATTCAGTTCAATTCGTAAAATTATTTAATCTTTTTTTATTCCTTACTAAATTTGAATTACTTATTTGAACCTATTTCCATCGAAATATATTATATTAACCATTTCCTTACCACTGGAACTTTTCCCCTTCACAAGGAAACTGTACCATTTAAAACCAAAAGAACAAAATTATAAAATTTACTATTGTCGCATGGTTAAAATGTCAGCTACCCTTTTCCCATACAGAACTATAGGAATTTTGTTGAATATATAATCATTAAAACAATTTGCTCTGAACCACTATTTAAGGTAGTTCTCCTATGAAGAGCCATATTTAGGGTGCTAAATGAAAATATGATTATATTAATTTAATAATGTTTTATTATTTCTTTATAGTATCAGTTTCATTGTTTCTTGGTACAATAAATATGAATTTTCAAAGAATTACATATTTATGAAATTAATCAGATTTAAACTTTCATCAATTACTCATTATTGTAACTTAATAATGGAACTACCTTAAAAATTCAGATTTCGGAGACAACATTCACAATTGGTTTTCAATGAATTTCTTGCATCGCCCTACAACCTCCTCCATAACCCTGTTTCAAATGCCTGCAACATGACTAACATTTGATGTCTTTTGCAGGAACAATTCACAGCCATGAGGGACCTCTACATGAAAAACGGTCAGGGTTTTGTGCTCGTATACTCGATAACGGCGCAATCCACGTTTAACGACTTACAAGACTTAAGGGAACAGATCTTACGAGTTAAGGATACGGACGACGTGCCAATGGTATTAGTCGGCAACAAGTGCGATTTGGAGGACGAGAGGGTAGTGGGGAAAGACCAGGGTGCCAATCTCGCACGGCAGTTCAACTGCGCGTTTATGGAAACTTCTGCCAAAGCCAAAATTAACGTATACGACGTAAGTTGCCCCGGTGAACGCAGCCGCTCTGTCGGATACACTGAAAAAAGGCGTCGCAAGCGAACTGGTCGAGCGCACGTTGATTCTCGATTGCGAGAGCCGCGAAGAAAGACACGTTTTTCAGTGTAAAAGTCACAGTCGCTGCCGCTTTCATTCACCTGAAACTTTTTCTCAGACGACCTTTTTTGCCTCCACTTTCTGACCTGGCTTCTGAAAGAAATTAATTTATTGCAGCGGCGTCAAAGTAGTAGTAGAAAATGTCTGTCTAAACTCAAAAGTTATTTCAAGAATAAAAAGGTACGACCATTTATTATTTTTGCGCGCATTTTCCATGTTATTACACTTGCAACTGCGACGTTCAAAATTGTTTATCGCGCGGAGTTATCGCGTTTCGACGCGCGCGTTAATCGGAAGTCATTGTATGGGAAATCGTGCGAGATAGCGGAGACTTGCAGCGCTTAAATCACCGCTCGTCTGCGTTAGTGATAAATGTTGAAGCGAAACTTGATAATTGGGATACATTCAGTTTCACGCTCGTCATCGACTCTTATGAAAGCGCGAGAATTATTCGACGCGATTGAATTATAAAATTACAGGGAGTAACTCGATTGGAGTTACTCGATTTGGGGCGGCGTAATCATTTTGTAATGATTGTTATTGGGTCGGATGCAATTAACTCTTAATGTCGTGGAAAATAAACGGGCCACTTTGGCAAAGAAACGCAGCGTAAAACGATTTTCGAGTATCACCGCCTTAATTAACGTTAAATCGTTGTTTAATTGTTAATTAATGTTTCATTCGTCATCGGCGCTGCGACTGACTTAAAATTCGATCCGTCAATAATGCGATTACCCGCAATTACTGATTAATATGCGCGTTTAATCGCTGCTCAGTTGTTCGCGTTAATTAAATTTCATACAGCATCATCGGCGTGCCACGCACTTTTGTCATCCGAAAAGTGTCACGCGAGTTGCGCTAAAAACTGAAGCATCTGTTCAATTTCGCCCGCCAGTGTGGCGCCGGCGAAAAAAATGCAATTATTTTAATTAGCGATGTGCCAGTTCAGCGAAAATGATTCGCGACTTCGGGACCACGCGAAATTTGTCGTTTTTCGCGGCTTGCAAAGTGCATTTTGCGAGGCGTTTCCAGTTTAATTAATCTCGCGCCGCGAATCCTGGCGGATTCTTAAAAAGTCGGTGTAATTGAAAAAAGGAAAGGTGAAAGACGAGGAAACCAAAATCGTCGCGGATTTTCTTGAAATATTGTTCTGCAGGTCGTGCAATTTGTTTAAAAGCACCCGGCGAAACGAGTTCCAAACAAGCGGCCCATAAATTCAGAATTTCAGGAGCAAATTTATGTAATTCGCGCCAATAGCGGCGCACAATTTCCACGTCACCCGGGCCGCCGAGCGTTACGCAAGAAATCCGCGAAAGTCGCTCGGCGCGAACTTTTATCAAACCGTTCAGAAGTGTCGGCCGTTCGTATCTCGCGGGAAGCTATTTCCGGGCGTTGTGCGCTGCATCCATCCGAGATTATTAATATACGGGGAAAAACGTTTGGAGATTATGTCGATTAGATGGGATTTCGAGAAACGCAATGACTTCCTGATTGACGTCGACGTGTAGATGTTTTATTTTAATTTTTTATTCATTTGAACTGATTTATTCTGAGTAAGATAGTCGAGAAATGTCATATTTAACATCTTTGAGAGAGACCTTATTTTATAAATATGAAAAAGATGTTTCGCAAAAATGTGATGTCTGAAAAACTGAGTTTTTTTATTTAGATTGTTATATTTTCATTTTTTGTCATTTTTTAATATCTTGTAAAAATTTAAAGATATAAGTTAACTTAAAAAATAGAAAATGTTTCAGTTTATTTTCACATGAAAAACAAAATTAAGTTTTTATAACACACTGGCCGTTTCAGTTATCAGATGTTTCATTTTTACGACAGAACTACAAGATTCATAATTTCATTTACAATCCCCAAAAAAGGAACTTACTGAAACCTTTCAACGACTAACTTTTGACCATTCCACATTCATTATTCCACTTTTTCTAACTACCTCCCAATTAATATCGACCGAAACACTACTTCAACCAATACCAATCAGGAACTAAATCAAAATACCCGCAATTTACCAAGGCTCATCAATCCGCATTAGCCTCCGCGGAATTCCCTCTGAATGTACACAAAGCCAGACGATTTGCTATCTCCGAGTCGAGCTACTCCTCTCCCACCCCTCTCCTCCCAGTAATTCTTCAAAAGTATTTGCTCATTGAAGGAGCCGTATCAAATTATTCTCCCAACTCCACCACGCCACGATTCCTCCTCAGTTTTGACTTTTAATGAGCTGTAATACACCCGTCCCCCACCAAAAAATCTGTTTATCCCACCTGTACAAAAATTGAATACTTTTTCGTACCTCTAAATCTGGCGCAAAGTGGTTCAGGGTAGAAAAATAGGGCATAAAATGAACAACTTTGCTCCCTCAAAAAGTTAATTCTTTACCCAAACGACCCTTGTAGAAATAAAATCTCTGAACATTTCTGAAGAATGCTCTGAAAAAATCTGAAAATCTCTGCAAATCTCAAATTTTTGTTCAGAAATTTTCAGAGGTATTCAAAAAATTTTTAGAGGAATTCAGAGATCTCCAGCCGTTTTTAGAGCATTTTTCAGAGATTTTCCGACATTTTATTTCTACAAGCGAAGATAAAAATATCTAAAAACCTACTTTGTTCCCTCTTCACCCTACTTATCCACCCTTTCTATTTCAGATATTCTACGACCTGGTGCGGCAAATAAACAAAAAGTCGCCCGAGAAGAAGATGAAGCAGAAAAAGAAATCGCTGTGCCTACTGCTCTAAGTGCGACGCGATACCGGGGCATTCGACACTAACAGAAGACAAAAACCACCATAAAAACCAACCAACCAACCAACCGCGCAGACACGTTGGAGGATGGGACGCAAGCAGGGAACGGGTGAACGGGCCACGAGTTGCAAATCGGACCGCGAACAGCGCCACGGGGCAGCAGCGCCATCTCGCGGACGAACCACGCATCCGACCGAACGGATTCACCGAGCGACACCGAGCGATTCGCGATTCTTTTGTAAATACTGGGTCCCGGGGTGGCTCGCGCACGTCTTCGGGGGGAGGGGGAGGGGGACACGGTCCCGCGGCGCACAAAGTAGCAGCCCCCCGTCGGTTAAGTAGTAGTTTTGCATTAAACGAAAGCAGCGGAAAGGGAGGAACGAACGATCGCGGCGACGGTGGTTTGGTCCGCGAAGCTCGGGGGGACCCGGTGGACGCGCCCTCTCACTCACGTAATGTAATAATTATACA
This sequence comes from Ceratoteleas bidentatus, assembly GCA_022817645.1. Taxonomy (NCBI): domain Eukaryota; kingdom Metazoa; phylum Arthropoda; class Insecta; order Hymenoptera; family Scelionidae; genus Ceratoteleas; species Ceratoteleas bidentatus. The sequence continues at coordinate 37,020 of JABFPB010000372.1, forward strand.
TAGACGATACAATACATTTATTATTACGAATCAGTGAATTAATTAACGATCATCATCAGTGCATCAGAATAAGCATAAGTTGAGCCGTTCGTTGCGCCAAACCATTGCGTTTGAGTTCTTCTACTTCTCACACTCTGTCTCTGACTCTTTCTCTCTGGGCCGATTTGGTAAAGGCGTTCGGTGGATGTTGACTCGAAGGACTCGAAGGGGGATAAAACAGTGACGGAATAAACGACGAGGCGAGAAAAAGTCTCGCGTCTTAATTTGATTTGTAATTCGTGCGCCGCGTCAGCCGCATTTGCATTTCTTCCTTTGTTCGCGCGTACGACTGCCGACGTCACACTCTGTAGCGGTTTCATTTGCGAGCCGACTGTTTCCGGTTCCGTTCGTTCGGTTTTTGTTCGACGATTCTACTTTTCCACTGCCGAATCCGCACGCATTCAATAGTGTACCGTGTAAATTGGAGTCGGAATTTGACGATTCCGGTTGGTTCGACTAGAGGAGCCGTCAACTTCCAGCCTGTGCGACTTTTTGTTTTAAACGCGTCAGAAGCTACACCTTTTCCCTGTACAGGGGGCGACACGTGTACTTGTTTCTTAACTCGATAACTAAGCAATTCTCGGTTCGGTTCACGTCGACCTGATGATCGTTTGAAAATCCTCCGACTTTCCAAGGAAAAGATGTGAACTTTTCACGTAGGACAAAACGATTGATTTCCTCCTTCTTTTCTGTAGAAAGCAAACGAGCCGTGGGTCGTGCCTTTCTTTTGCTTCGGCGCCGACGACTTCCATGTAAATTTCGCCGCGATTGATTCTGGGAGGTTTCGCGGGAATGCAATACCGCGCGACACGATTACGAGTTAGTTGATAGTTTGTTAAGAGTCAGGGTAAATGAGAATCAGCGCCATCTTACGTCGATCTTGTCAACAATTGCGACTGCGGAATTCACGTCGAGATTATCGGGCCGAAGAGAGTGGACGTTCTTGTTACTTTTGTATTTGCGACTCGTCGCGGGTTTTACGCAATGTATGATTTAGGATTTTTACAACTTTGACGCCTAGAGCATTAATTTTTCCAATTTCCGATTTCTCTCTCTCTCTCTCTCTCCCTCTCTCTTTCTCTGATCCCCGTTCTCCCTCTCTCTCTCTATCTCCCTCTTTGTCATGTCTGCACTGTTAAAAAAATTTCTTTTTTTGAGAGAAAATGCTTATCGTTTTGAGGGAGTTATGTTTGAGTGAAAAAGAATCGTGTTATAAAAATGCTGAACAGTTTTAGAATTTGAAAAATAATGTAAATTTTACTTAAACGTATTTAAAGTAAATCATTTGCAATTACGAAATGCAAAAAAATTGTTGCTCTCAATCATTTCAGGCTTTTGTCTGAATTCGAATTCCAAAATAGGGGTATGAACCGAGAAGTCGCTAGTTTCTACGCGAAATTACACGTGTTAGAAAACGAGAGAAAAGTAGTGACAAGAGTTTCACACAGACTTCGTACCCCTAGCGAAATGGTAACAATTTGTAAAATGGTAAAAAAGAATTTCGCTTTGCTCACCGCGATTCTTTTTGACTCAGTACATCGTTTTTAAGAGTGTGCCTGATTTTTATATTAAAGTTTATTTTGTACGATGACCCTTCATTGTTATTTCGAGGAGCAACCTGCGAATTCGTTTGCGACAAATTACCAGTCTCTATCGTTTGCCAATTTCCCTGAAACGATTAGTCACAAATTCTGTCTCAATGGTCAAGTTTCTGTTGCATAAATTCGAGTGCAAAAGTGAACCCGCGAATTTCATATTTCCGAATAGCAAGTAAGATGTAATAAAAATAGAGTTTAATATTAATTATTGTACATTTATTAAGAAAGTTATTAAAGAAGTTTTATTTCTAAGTCGATCTCGATTTATTGCAGTCTGCGCCGCACAAAATCCGCGACAGTCAACCAGTTGTCTCGGGCGATGGTGAATTCCGCCAAAAAAGGCCAAATGAGGAAAAAGATTATGTGAATTCCTCCACTTTAAAAAATGCATTGCTGATAACGATAATGTAAATTCTTACGCCTGAAAATGTATTAGTGATAAAGATAATGCAAATTCCACCGAAAGATTTATCGAAAATCAGGGTTTGGATCAGACTTTTTCCAGCGAAATTTGTATAAAAAATGCAAATTTGCTCCGGTTCTTCGACATTCACTTAAATTTTCGCTACGAAATGATAATCTCCTATTTTTAAATTTAGACTGTTTAAGAGAGAAGGAAAATATTATGCATTTTACTTTTGTCATCTTTACTCCTCTGACGGAAAGATAATAGAAACCATCTTTCAGTGGAATGATGAGTTTTCCCTAATGAGTTTTCAAGGAAGGCAGAATTTACATAATCTTTTTATCAAATTGATCCCGTTCACTGTCAATTTGGCGGAATTTACATGCAGGCATTGTCTCGCCCGTTTTGTTTGTCGCACTCGCACTCTCTCTGTCTCTGTCGCTCCTCGTTGTTTCCCTCTTATTTTTAGCGACGCAATTCAGTTAGCGAAATTGCGCTCGGACCATTTGCGCGAACAAAGTCCGGCGGAAAAAAATATGACAGTGGAGCAAGTCGTGTTAAAAGCAAAGTTTTTTAAAAATATTACGAATTAACGAGTTACTTCTTAATAATTGGGTTCCACACACATACACACAAACACACACACACACAAACCCACACACACACAAACACCACACGAAGACACGAATATGACACTATTTTTATATGTACATTGTATCATTGCAAGAGAATTACGAATTTTGGCCAACTTCGTCCATTGATAACGGCGAGTTGGCATTCGTAGGTGCAACGTTCAATTGCATTCGTTAGCGGGCCACTTTTGACAAATTATGGCATTAAACGATAACAGGAGTAACAATAATAACGAACGACCGTGTTACGTAATTAAACAAAGGCAACATTTAGTTTTGTGTAGTTTCGTAAACGTAAATGTCGAGCTACCAGTATCGTTTCTCAACGTCCTGTCGTACTCAAGGAATATTGTTCAACCTGAGACTGCGTAGAGAAAAATTATTTTCATCATCAAAGTTTCGAATAGAGAAATTTGTAATTTAACGGTTTCATTCTCGAATTGTTTTTAAATGTGGAAAAGGGAATTTTATTATTTAAAAAGGAACAGAACTTTTGAAACTGAAAACTTTACGGTTTCAGTGATCCTTAAGGTGAAAGTCTGCTGTAACAGTGGCTTTCCTTAATAATAAAAAAAGAAGAAATATTAATTTTATTACTAACAGACCTTAGCGACATTCCATGGTGAAAGGAGAATGTGTCTAGCTAATAGATTATAACTTTTTATAGCGTATTATGGAAATAATCTTTTTTTTATTGTTTGTCTTCGGTGCAGGAGAAACGAAAAAACGCTTTTCTCGAACATATAAACAAAATTATTGTTTATTGCTTATTTCTTATAAAAGACACTAACTCCGTTGCAACAGACTTTCGACTTGGAATTAAGTTGATACATTATTTTTAAGATATAATCGTTTAATACAATTTTATGATCACATCACAAAATTTAATTTTATCAGGCAGTGGTTTTTAAATTACAAAAAAAATAATCTGTGCCAGCAAAGTTAATTTATTTTTCTTCCTGTAAAGGCGCGTCAATAATTCGATCAGTTTGTAATTACAAATTTTCGATTCGTAAACAACCCTGATAGCCAGCGTATATGTAAACGATTTACATACAATTTAAGTAAATGTAACTCAGCCATTTGAATTAAAATTTACATAAATCGTATGCAAAAATTGTATATATAATATTTACGTAATATTTACATAATTTGTATGTGACAGAACAAGGTATATAATTTATATACCTTGAAAAATCATAGTAAAAGTTTATGACTGCATTTGGTTTTACAACTTAGAAATTTTTGTGTACAATGTAATCTGATTTATGTAAATTTTAATTCAAATGGCTGAGTTACATTACTTAAATATTATGTAAATCAAATCATAATGTTTACATAATGTTTACATAAAATGTATATAATACTGGCTATCAGAGAAGTAAAGGAACG
>JABFPB010000373.1:0-33545 GCA_022817645.1 Ceratoteleas bidentatus
CTTTCTCCGTCAATATTCAGGATTCTCATCCGTACATTGAATCGATATTCAGCTTATAGTTACCGGATTCCATTAACTGTGATCTATTATTTTTTAGAGTGCACATCAGATTTGAGGCAGATGATGAGAATCATCAATGATAAAATACAATTTATAGTAAAAGTATGAAATATATAATAGGCTACGTAACTTTGAATCATAGCATTTCCTAGTTAGCATAAGTTGCGGCCAAAGTTTTCAGTTATTTTGACGTCCACTTGCTGAAGTATGTTGATTCGAAGAATTACCTTTTTATATTTCAGTAGAAGGATTATGATTACCCCAATGGAGCCGAAAGTTGAATGAACGTTTTGCGAACGTTTAACTAAACATTGTCTAAAGGTTTCTTCAATGATTTCTAGAAACCTTTTCTAGTCGTTTCTAGAAACGATTTCTAGACGATCTATAAACGTTCAAGGAACCGACTAATGTCCGGGTGTAGAAGGTTCTCTAAATGTTTTTCGAAACAATGTCTCACTATCGCCAAACGTTTCACAAACGTTACGATATTTTTAAAAATAATTTTTAAAATTATCGAAAGGCTACCGGAACGTTTGTCGAACATTTGGAATCAATTATCACTTTTAAAAAAATATGTCCCTCGGAACTGAACTCAAACCTCCAAAGCATCAATCGTAGACCCTAATATTAAGCCATGAGACATATGTAAACAATCTTTTCTTCTTGACATCTCCCAGCATGTTTTTAAAAACGTTCATACAATCTCCCACAACCGTACTCCAGTCGGTTCCCTTAACCTTTAGAGACAACTCTAGAGAGTTTAACAACATTAATATATGATAGGATATGATAGGATCATACTTAACAACATTAATTATAATTTATTACAAACAAAGGTATTCTAGTTGAATTCTAGCCAGTGCCTATGAAGTTCCTGCCCTGCCAACTAATTAATCACAGGCTAGTTTGTCTAGCAAGATATTACAAGGAGAAAAAAAATGATCTTACTAATTACTATATTACGTATCATTTAAAGGAAGAAGCTTCCTCTTTTAGTACTCGGTACATGTATTTCTCATAATTTTCTAGTATTATTTTCAGTTCAAATTACTTTATTTTTATAGTAAACGAAAACTCTACTTCTTAAAAAAATATTTTCCATACAGAGTTTCGAACTGGCGACTCTGTATGGAAAGACAGAGTTTTACAGCCGGGACTTTTCCCTTTCACTACCGACAATGTCAACAATCGAAGCATTTGATCGTTCTTTTGTTTGAATCAACGCGTCATTTGTTTACAGTATTATTTGACCTTGCGTGAAAGCATAAGAATTTATCACAATTTACTACAAATTATAGTATATACTGTTCTGGAAACTCCGTCCTCGAAATATAGCCTCCGCGTAGCCTGTGAATATTTAAACTTGTCTCTGCCTTTCTAGTAACTGGAAAAATTTTAATTGGGCTAGCATATTAAAACTTTGAAATTAAATACCCCAAATTACAGACGTCAGACCGACTTCGCATTAATTAAACTTGAATCTCTCCCACTTATTAAATACTAAACAAACTTTCAACTCATAATCTCGAAACCCTTCGAACTTCCTCGAATCTTCCTAAAATATTTGTATCCTATAGATCGCGTCGCGATCTTCGTTCTTACCGCTCTGGTCAGACGCCGCGGCTGGGTCCCCCGCGCTCGAGGAAGGTGTCACAGATCGCGCCAGACCCACGTCTAGATAGATAGGAGACAGAGGTCAGAGTTAGTTGCGTTAGTTGCGTTAGGCTGCAGGCGTTGAAGCGTAAGCGTGGCGGTCGCGGACAGACCTTTCCCTCCTTCTTCCGGGCAAATCGCATTCGGCGCTAATCAAATATGCGAACGAAAAGGGAAACGTTTGTCCGCGAGCGATTTCCAGTGCCAGCGTTCTTTGATGTTTTGACGCGCAGCTCACTCACCGAGCGTTCTGACGGTTATCACTTTGCTGAGCATCCCGTCACCGAGGGCATTTTTGCCGACGACCTGGAACTCGTACATCGTTCCTGGCGATAACCGGTTTATCGTGACAGTCGTGCTCCCGGAAGGTGTTACGGGAATTGTCGTCCATTCGGAAGTGCCGGCCTCCCGGTACCTGAATAATAAATGTAACATGTAGTTCAGCGCTCCATGTAGGAGACGGGGACTCGCTCGGGGTAGGAACAAAGAATAAACAATATCGTGCTTTACGATCGGTCGGGGAGAAATGTGGACGGGCTGCGCGCTTCCTTTTGTTTCTTTGATAAATTATTAGTTGGGCGAGTTTGACACAAAGTTCTCGGCTCGCTAAAAAATTATGGAAGTAAAGGTATGGAGGAGAGAAGAGTTGGTATTTCACTGTTTTCGGGGCAGGGATTGAGAATTGGGTGACTTTAATGATTTTGGGTGTATAAGTTATGTTGTATATATTGTTTGTTATATTATGTTTTTATAATAAGTTACACATTATAAAAAACTGATTTAAATCAAATAAATCCGTTTTAAATAAAAACGTTTAATTAATTTTTGTTTAATCATGATTTTTATTAACTCTATTTTGGGTGTGTCCCATCCACGTATCGCTGCAAACTTTTCGGTAGAGAATATAGCTGGTATGGTATTTCAAATGGTATATTTATAATGTTCTCGTCAGATTTGCATCTTCTACCAAGGCATCAACTTCTATTACAAACTCGTATAAAGTCTTATCACGAAATGAAGTTCTGAAAAATCTTTCATTAGATCGACCAAATTGTTTCATCACATCTAGATGAGATCTCATCTTTGAATTGTTCGCAGACTCCGGTGAGATCATTAATATTGTCCTAGGTTATCCTCTGATTCAAACAATAGATATACCAGCACCCGATCGCAATAGACCAAAACTGTCTAATTCAGACAATTTATCGTCTAAAACACACCTCCTCTTTTTCCCCGCAAGCCTGTCCGAGTAATCGATTTTAGCCCGAACAAATCCGAAGCACTCACGGGAATGTGCGCAAAAATCCCGGGCTCTGAGCGATCGCACAATCGAATTGCACGACAGACAATTAGTCGACTCGCAGATCGCTAAGACCATTTGCCGCTAAGACCCCGTTTCCGTGGCGCTGCCGGTCGGATCGCAGCGAGCTTAAAAAGCTGGCATCTGACTTGGATATTAATCGCTTTTTCTTAATTGCGCGCTGTTTTTCATCCGCGCGTAATCGGCTTATAATATTATAATTCGCGAGCGCTTTATTTCGCCAGGAGACGCAATTTTACAAAACGGATTACCACTGGCCCATCCGACCCCCTCTTCACCGTCCCGCGCGCAATCGATAGTCGCCTGATTATTTGCGCAAACGTCGCGCGCGCCCCCTATTTAAGCGATCCCCTGCCGCGGCGATACACACCAGATCGTGTAATCCTGCTTGTAATCCGGACCGCCGGAGTAACCCGGCAGCCAGTTCAGGGTCACCGAAAACTCCGTCGCGGTGCCGGTTACGTTGTAGGGCGCGTGGGGTTGCGTTCCCTCGACGATCAGCTGCGTCGGAGAGGTGATAGTCGCCACTTCGTTGGAAGCCACACATTGGTAAAAACCGAAGTCTTCTCGGCGCAGCACGTCGATGGTTAGGTTGCCACCAACGAGCTTTGCTCGGTTGTGCTGGACGACGGTTCCGTCCTTCTGTAAGGTTTTCGGAAATGAGTAGATGTATAGAGGAAGGAAGACATTCTGGTTGGAGGTGGAGTCCTTTTATGGGGAAAGATTTTCGAAATATTTGCAGAAGAGGTAGCCACTAAGAATGTCTTAATGTCTCTTCAGGGGTATTAGATACTTGTATGGTATGCCAATGATTCAATTATTTCTGATACTTTTAAGGAAGTGAGTATTGGTAGAGTAAACTAGAGTAAACGAGAATAAATGAGGGAGTAAACGATTTGAAATGAGAGTACGCGTGAGTAAACAAGAATAAAAATGAGAGTAAATAAGAGTATACTCTTATTTACTGAGAAAAATCGGCGGATTTGAAACAACTAAAATTCTGAGTTAAAAAAATAAAAGAGGGTTGAAACAACTCATATTGTGTTGTTTCAACTCCAATTCTAAGATATTTTGAGTAACGATAATTGAAAAAGTTAAAGTTAAGTAGCACGTTCAACTTTGAAGATAGTCATATTTACTCTTCCTCGGAGTTAAACGTGTTATAATTGAAATCATAGTTGATTTTACTCAAGAGATCGGGTAAAACAAACTCAATTTGAAGTAAATACAACTAAACTTCTAAGTTACTAATAAAACATACTTCATTTTAGATGATTTCGTGTTAATACATTTGTATCCTTACATTTATTTTTATTATTAACATTATTGTAAAGAAATATTAATTAATCGATAATGCAGTACATTTAATGCTCAGTTTTTTATTTCATATCCATTTAATCATTAATATCCACGTGGAAATGGAGTTGGAGTTGTGTACTTTTTAACTCAAATAAAAGTTAGATTTACTCAAAGCTATTAAAATTTTTCTCAGTGTAAACAAGAGTAAACAACAGAGTAAATGAGAGTAAATAATATATTTTAACATGCCCAACACTTACAACAGTGTGAAGCTAGTTAGTTAAATTTTTTTTAAGCTTGTTTACCCTTAGAAAAATATTCTGTTTACATTAAGAATAATGTCCTCTAATAGTAAATCCATTTTTATTTAACACTATTTCCACTTGCGCGCAAAATATTATTTTGAAGGGAAGGGATTAATTAATATTTGCGTTGGAAATAATTTAAACTTAATGTAATCGGATATTACATTTAGCATGTTTTTAACAAGTTCTGCCAAACTCGAATTTTGAAACTTTCTGAAAACATGGGTCTTTTTGAGTCTGAATCTGAAATACAAATTTTTTCAGATTTCAGGTTAGGATAGAAGGGTGAAAAGAAACTCAGTTGAATATGTGCACATACGTATTGCTTGATAATGATAGGATGATAATCAGCCATAACTTATTTTAACATTTTTCACATGTTGTTAACCTCAACAAGAATTAAAAATAGTTTAATAGTATTCTCATCTTAACTGAATTTTGTTTATGCCGATAAAGGAATTCGGTTTAAAGTAAATTAAAGTACTCTTACTACAAGACTAACTTGAGTAAGAAGATTCGATTCTTATCGTACTGGGAGATACGCTTATCCAAATAATAGGAAAATCGATTTACTGTAAGAGTATTCCGGTTACGGTAAACGGATTGTTTTAAGACTCTCATTTACTCCCTCATTTACTCTCGTTTACCTTCATTTACTCTTATTTACTCTCGTTTATTCTTATTTTCTCTCGTTTACTCTCGTTTATTCCCTCATTTACTCTCATTTACTCTCGTTTACTCTGTAGTGGGAATAGCTTCGTCCTAATTGTAACACATATTTGATTTTCCAATGGTTTGTCCCCATAAATTGATTTGTCCCCGTAAAAAAGTTGGGTGTATATACGATTTGCGAAGAAAGGAAGTTGGTTATGGATGGGACTTCTTGTGCTTTCAGGCAATTAATTCGGTGATTGAGAACCCTCTTAGGAAAATGTCTAATTATGGAGAATCGAAGTGGATCTATTGGCATATTGATTAATGCTGATGCCTATTGAGGTTTTTGGCAGAGTCTGGGAGATTCTATTATTGTTTTTTGATTGGGGATCACTGGAGGGGTTTAAGAGGAGTTGAAAATGTCTGAATTTGATGCTTTGAGCAAGTATCTGGAGAAGGTGCAGTGAAAGGCGGGAAGGGATTTGTTTGCTGGGCGAAGTTAATAGGATATTTGAATGTAAACGTGCGTTTCTAGCAAATATCGAGTTAGTTAAATCGGATAAGTGAAGCTAATTAGACGCATGTAAGCTCGTGTTTTACGAAATTCATTTGCTTGGAACTACCGACAAGCCGCATTTTGAAGTATGGCAATAAAACAGCTTGTGTCTGAAATGAAAATCTCATTAACAGTTTAATTTGTTTATCTTACGAGCGCTAATTATTGCACGATTACTGACGCTGTTATGCAGAGGAAACTGTTTGGATTTTGCGAAAGAGGTTTTTGTTTCCGGGCTTTGTCATTTTGCCGTTATATTTACAGGCATTATTTAGTTTCGCCGATCCTTTGTATTTATGTCGAGATTTAACATTTATTTCTGGAATCAATACTGGAACTTATATTGCTCGATCGGCCAATTCCTTTTCGGCTAGTATCCAAAGAACCAAGAAATTTAAGAACTCTTTCGGCTCTCTCGGACTGTATTTTTATAACCGTGTTTATTTGAACGTCAAATATGTTATGCTTACGAGACTTTGGAATTGACTTTCCCGTTATTCGAGACAATTTTTCAACAATTTCTCCATCAGTTGTTTATTTTTCTATAACATGTACTTTTCAGAATGTATCAGAAGTTACGAAACGTTAACGTTACGCTGCGTTTTGTCATGATTTCAGTTACCCAAGCAAAAAGTACGAATGCAAACCGAAATGTTTTGCGACGCATTTATCATGCGTCTGACTCCATGTATGATATTTTTATAAGAAAGATACGTGCTATATCTTTAGAAGGAAGTAGACAATCAACGTTTTTTATATTAAAATGTATTGTATCAATCATAAATAAAAAGAATTTGAAGACTAATTATGAGATTGCAACAAATAAGTAAAATACTGCAAATGTCTATTAGCTGTTGAAGTACTATTAAAATTGTGTCAAGTTTAAGTTTGTTTATGAAATGCATTTGTAAATTTAAACCAGTCCAGTTTTATGAACAATTTTGTAGAAACGTCATACCTGAATCAGAAATATTATATTGCGGCTGTAATCTGAGACGGTTCTATTTGACACATTTCAAGCCAGTTTATCTGCAAGCTTTATGCATTTTATTAAAGTAAAGACAATAACATTAATTACAGTAAAGGTAATAACAGGACCAGAACTAGAACAACATCTATATCAAAACAAGTTACAACAAGAGATTAGGATGTATGAATTATTGGAATATGGTCAAAAGGCAATTATTGATTCTGTAAAATCGCAAGTCATCGGTAAACATTAAAACTTGTTCTGCAATATAGTTGACTTTTTTCTTATTTCTATTCTATGAAATAGAAATAAGAACCAAACGGTCAATAGAAATAAGAACTAAAAAAGTCTAAAAAGAGTTTAAACTCCTTGCATCAGGCATTATTCAATTCATCCGTAAATATTAAAAATTGTTCTGTTACATAGGGATCATGATGTAGCAATACTATTTAAATGTCATTGAATGCATTTGAATATGAAATACATCTGCACAATAAAATAGAAGTAAGGACTAAAAACGGTCAACTAAAGACAAAAATAGTATAAATTCCACTGGTCATTATTCAGTCATTTTTTTCCTTGAAGACTTAGTAAACATTTTTATACTTCTTGTATTTAAAAAACAGCACCGTAAAAAATTTCCGTAAAATGAATTCACTTTTAATGCAAGAACTGGAAGTTCATTTTAGTCACGTCACTTAAATAGGTCATCTAGTGAATTAAGGGAAACCATAAATACCGACATTACAGATTTCTAAAAAGGCGGCTAAATTAAATGCTATTCATTCAATCATTCAGCTCATGTACCTTTAAGGACCATCCTCGAAGAAATAAATCTATGAAAACTTCTGGCAAAACTCTGAAAATATCTGAAAATCTCTGAAAAGTTCTGAAAAAGTCTAAAAAATCTGACAGTTCCAATTGTGACAGAGTTTCAACATTTTCAGAGATTGTCAACGGCGTACGCTTGCGATCTCAATGTCAGATATCAGACTTTTTCAGAAAATACCAGACATTATCAGAGTTTCCTACACTGCAAAAGTAAACTATTCTATATTTGAAATCGAATGTAAATATCAAGAAAGTTAGGCTGAAAATTGTGTTACATGCTGTTATTGACAATTTAAATTTTGATAATTAAGTAAAAAAATTCTATAAATATAATAAATTATTAATTACCTAACCACAACAAAACAGCTTTTACACCTCCAACATTGCTAATTTTAATTTTAAATTGCTCGTAACTCAAGAAGAAAGGGAACTCTTTCAAATTTTCGTCTTATTCTTTGCCAACACTCACAAAGTTTGTTGAGGTTTTGAAACAACCTGTATAACACTAACTCTAATCGTATTTTTTTACTAGATTGAAACAATTAGTACAAATAATGCCAACTATAATTTTTCTATTTTAAAGAACAACAGTGAAAAAAACAGGTAGTTATACTTAGGTCAAACAGTTGATTGTAGGTACAACAAGAGAGAACCAGAATCCTTAGTCTTAGGAATACTGGTTGCCTTAACCGTTCTAGGCAGGTTGCCCCTAAAATCAACCAATCGTTGTGGCAACCAGACTGTCGAATTGTTTTAACCAACCTAACGAAATGTTAATAAAAAATGTTAAGAAACTACTTGAAATAACCAGATTCCAGTTCACCTGACCAAATGATCTACTCAAGGCAACCAGTTTTCCTATTAGTTCAATTAATAGTGAAAAGGTTGGTTAAGTCACCCGAAGGGAACATAAATTTAGAAGACCTTCAAATGTCGCGTAGGGTGATTGTTTCAACGTCGACAATTCGGAAGACGTTAATACAACCTTCCATCCCGAACAGAACAAACACATGTATTCCACGTGAATTTCCCGGAGATATTTGGGAGACAGAGATTTAGTAAATTTTGGAGATTTCACGTGGTATCTATGTAGGAGTTTCCAAACCCCATGAATGTTCTGTTTGGGATTCGCGACATTTCAACGACTTCTACACCGACTTCTACAAAAAAGCGAAAGACCAGAAATGCAACAGTACCCTCTGCCACTGTATGGTGGTTTTCTGCGTGCCCTCAGCCTCCTGCGCGTCGCAGTGCATATCTACGGTTTGGCCCACTTTGCGCTGGTACATCGGCGCGGGCTCTATCGTGAACACCGGGGGGTTTCTGACGAGGACCTCCATCTGTCCGGAACTGCCCTGCGTGCCGTGCGCGTTGTACGGCGTGCACGTGTACATCCCTTGATGGTTATCGTTGACTTTGGTGAAGAGCAGCGAGCCGTTGTTCATAATCACGATGTCCTTCGTCTGGTAGGGCTCCAACAGTCGCTTGTCCTTCGTCCAAGTCACGTACTGCAGCGGCGGATTGGCCTTAATGTAACATTGAACGACGCCGGCCAATCGGAATGCCAAGTACTGGATGGTCGGCGTGTACGTGACCTTTGCGGGGTCTGTCGGAAAAAATCGCAACAACCGCGTTAGCCGCCAATGGGCCACCTCAATTCGTCGAAATGCATTCGTCCACGCTAATTGGACGCGTCACTCGTTGGCACTTGTGGCGCTGTTAAAGAGATCCAAGCGATTGGAGAATCGTCGTCGATGGCGATGGATTAGAGGGGGAAGGCTGATTAATTGGGTTAGCGCTTTGATGGATCGGTGCAGATTGTCTGGGAACAAACGAGTGACTTGTGGATTTGAGGGGCGCGCGGATCTGAGGAATATTGGGCGACGAAAAAGCCTAAGGGGAGGGGAATTCCGGCGCGCGGAGGAAGTCGGTGATTACGGCTCGATTAATTTCGAACAAAAGTTGTATGACTAATTGATCGATTGCGCTGCTTTCGGTAATCGATGTAACGCGTCGGTTATTGCGCGATTAAGAGCGTGATCGAATGCATTAATTAATTATAATACAGTGTGCAATAGGGCGTCATTAAGGGGTTGTTAAGTGCGGAACCGGGGGAGATTGATCCGGGCGAAATTGAAGATACGGACAGCCCTGTAAAAGATGGAGGATTGAAAGGTATTGAAACATTTAAATCGTTTTCGGAATATTGTATATTAATACATTTTCGTACGTATTGAAGACATATTCAAAAAAGTATGAAGACTTATTGAGACGTATTCACAACGATACATATTTTCATCGTAATCAATGCGTTTCAATGTGTTTATTACGTTTTTACATACAAATTATATATAAACGTCAATTAACGTTAAAATATCGATGAAGAAGTCTTCCACAATCAGGATTCGATCTCGAGCCTTATAGGTTTAAATCCAGAATTTTAACCACTAGGCCACGCAACACCTGCCTGTAACCGTCGTATTGGAAATATGACTTATCATAATGCAGATTCTTGATGGGTTATATTCAAATACGACGGACACAGATGACGCATGACCCAGTAGTTAAGTTACCGGTCTTAAGACTCAAAGGCTGAAGATCAAGTTCTAACTGTGGAGGATTTTTTTCTCCTAAATTTTAACACTGATTAATATTTATACGTAATTTATACATAAAATTAATATGTAATTTTCTTATAATTTTCAATACTCCATTTTTAACAGGGAGTGGTTAAGGCCGCGAAAAAGGGCGCCAAGTGTCTGCTGGTTGCACGTCCGTTGGCTTCAGATGTACAGTGCTATTGTGAGTCGATCTGGTTTTTTCGCAAGGCAAAAAATTGATAACAGTTGGGTAATTAAATTCTTGAGTATTCAATTAGAGTTCGCGGTGTAATTAATTGGGAAAATTAATTAAGAATGAAGTTAATGAAGCGAAGATGACGAATTAATTAATTTGCCGCAGTATTGTGACTAGGCAAAAATGTTATAATTATTAACCGAGATATGCATCGTCAATTCGGTTAATTACTTGACGAAGTGAATCAATAAGTTCACACGTGACTTGGTTGCGAATTCGCGCTGCTAGAATAACGCTGAAGATTATTTTTGAAACTAGATCGATCCGATACTCCCGAGTCAGGGTTGGAGAAAGTCATGATTATTCTGAAATAATCAAAACTTCTGACAAATAAATAAAATTAATTTGATTAAATCAATAAAATCACGATTTTAATCAAAATTTTTCGTATTTGTTATTCCTTTTGAAACCACATTTGATTGATTTCGAGTTTCAATGATGTTTCAATGTTATTGGTTCAAACTCGATGAAAATTAGCGACAAATTAAAATATCGATTTAAAAAATTCATTTGAATTAAATTACCAATGGTATTTGTTGGAAAATGCATTTGGAATGCGGAGTCGTGATTGAGTGTTGGTTACTCACATTCGACGTTCAAATAGGCGCTGGCAGTTTGAGGTTCGCCAATGCCGTTGGTGACCTCGCAGAGATACTGGCCGGAATCGTCGGAGATGACCGGGTTGATGACCAAGCTGCCGTCCATTTTGACGGAGGCCCGCGTGTCCAAAGCGGAGACCTCCGTGACCAGCGCGCCCTCCCGAAACCACCGCACCGTCACATTCCCCGGAAGAGCTTTCGCCTCGCATGAAAACTGGACCTTTTCGCCCTCGAGCTTGGTCTGGTTCGTCGGCGGGCCCGTAATTACCGCGCCACCTAAGCATAATTGATCAATTTAACTCTCGCCGACAACTCAATTAAAGTGTCCAAAGCCACCGCGCGTGTGATTTCAAATAGAATGCCCGCGTGGCATGATCAGACGAATCACATTTCCGGATTACACAGTTTTGCTATTTCCACTTTGCGCGCGGCGTTTGACAAAGTTTATCGGTGGTGGGAGCTGATTTTAGTTACGGTCCCACTTGACTCTTTATTGAAAATGTTTTATAGGGTCTACAAGTTGTAGTGGTTGGTTTATTACATCAGGGTAGCGAGTAGATGCTGTGTACTGAAAACGAATTTTTCTTAACAATGTTGCAATAAATCGTAACAGTTTCTGTAACGATTTTTAGTTTGGAATGATGTAATTTGTCGAGAGAGCTTACAGGTTGAATTGGGGGGACATGATTCTGTTTGTTAGAAGTAATGGGAAATTGTACAGAGACGTTTGAAGAGTATACAATTTCTGCTAATCTGGATTGTACCCATTCAAGAGGGAAATGTAGAATAGATTGAAATGTCGCTTAGGGAAGATGAAAATACAGTTTAGTGAATGTTATAACTGAGGTACGTTTACAAACCTTTTGTATTCAGTTGTAAACGACGGTTTAATGTTTTGTGTACGTCCGGGTAACATTAATTTTCAGAACCATCGATAGCTGTAGGAGTTATGTATTTTAATCAAACATTTGCATTGAATCTGTCGGGTATCGGGAAGGGAATTTTTGGTAAATGGAGATTAAAGGATTTAGGAGATGCATTTTTCTAATAATTTTATTATTCATAAAATAATAAAATTCAGTAAAAAAATATATTACTGCACTCGAAAAACAAACCTCTTATTTTAAGGGGTTTTGTCGAACAAGAGGGTAAATGTAACTTATTTAAAGATAGATAACTGCCAAAAAGATAGATTAAATCTCTTAACCTTTTATTTTAAGAGGTGTGAAAGAGATTTGTTTTCCTAGTGTGGTTTAATTATATTAAAGCAATTTCATAAATAATACGTAAATGAAAAATTTGATTTTGCATTTACGAATACAATTTTTATAAAGGATTTGTTTTCTGAGATGCTGAGCAATATACAAATATCCTGAGCAATATACAAATATATATTTGTATATTGAGCAAGTAGTCACCGTGGCGAAAGTCTCCGCCATATTTTAGGTCACTGCAAAGTGATGCCCAAAGGTGACTTTTGGGGATGAATGGAGTGTCCAACCGAAAGTTCCGGTCAATCTCCAAAAAATTTGAAAGGAAGACAGGAGGATTCTTTTGCGAAAGGGGGAAATTGAAACGGTATTCTTTTAAGTAAATAGGAAGAAATTGCGGTTTCAGAAGGTTATTAAAAAGTTGCTTATTTCAAGCTACATTTAATTTCCAGCTAATTTTAAGATTATTTCCAGCATTTTCTCTTTCACTTATCGTGCCTCAAATTACATTACGTCATAAACTCCAAAAAACTCTTTCTAACACCCTATTATATCAGAAACACATTTCAATATATTACTGATATATTCCACATATGTTCCTAATTTATTCCCGATATATTCCCAATATATTCCGATTATATTCCCGATATTTTCCCGATATATTCCCAATATATTCCTGATATATTCCCAATATATTCCCATTATATTCCCGATATTTTCCCTATATATTCCCTATATATCCAATATATTCCTATTATATTCCCGATATTTTCCCAATATATTCTGGATATATTCCCAATATATTCTCGATATATTCCCAATGTATTCCCGAAATATGCCCAATGTATTCCGAATATATTCCCGTCATATTGCCAATATATTCCCATTATATTCCCGATATATTCCCAATATATTCTGGATATATTCCCAATGTATTCCCGAAATATGCCCAATGTATTCCTAATATATTCCCGTTATATTGCCAATATATTCCCGATATATTCCCAATATATTCCCAATATATTCCCAATATATTCTTGATATATTCCTGATATATTCCCAATATATTCTTTATATAATCCCGATATATTCCTGATATATTCCCAATATATTCTTGATATAATCTCGATATATTCCCATCATATTCTCATTATATTCCCGATTTATTCCCAATATATTCTTGATATAATCTCGATATATTTCCAATATATTCCTGATATAATCCCAATATATTCCCACCGTATTTCCAATATATTCCCGACATATTCCCCCAAAAATATATATTGAGAAAATTACAATACATTTGCAATATATGTTTCCTATACAGCCAATATACTCCTACTTTTACTAGGGCAGTCACGCCTAAGAAGCTCAACCTGGATCAATTCCCTCCACTTCAGTCGCAGCGTATTTTTCGTTCGAAATCTCGCGGGATGATTTTATAAGCGTCCGATATCTCCCGGACCGACGAACGGCGACAGTCAACCGCATTACATTGTAAACTGGTATCGAACTTGCTTGCACTTAGCGGCCAAATGAGCTCCGGCTTTCGGGCATGCAAATCTGATATCTGCGGAATAAATAGGGATACGCGCGAGAATCCGTGACTATCGGGCGATCGGCATCAGACTGGCCGCGAGGTCGGAAGCTGCACCGCTGCAAGCCAATATCCTGCACGAAACGACGCCCGTGAAACAGGACGCTAAACGAGCCGTCTTAGCCGGACCGGCGAAATCGGGCGGCTGCCGATGTTGCGGATAAACTCGGGCGAAATTGCCCCGGTGCCGTCGATTTCGCTATCGACGCGGATGCCAAGCGACGGACGGTGGCGCGCCCGGAATGATCCGAAAATTGGACGGACGGCGGTTTTTTGTCGTCGATAGAAAGGATTCGGGACGCGCGCGGAATTCGGTTGCGTTCGCCCGGAAGCGTACATGTAAGTCGAGTATCGGAACGGAAAAGCTGCTACAAATGTTGGCGCTCTAATAAAATTGTCCGGCAAGTTTGTTTGATCGAATCGCGACAAGTCGAGTGGCAAGTTTTTGCGCGCTGTTTTTGTTTGGCGAAACTTTTTCCGCGCCAAATCAGTGGCTCTTGTAACTTTGGCGGAGACATTTATTTCGGGATCATTTTTCACTTTTGCGCCGCGCGTCCGGTAATTTTGTCAACGCTGCACGGTGGGATGACAATCAAGATATGGGGACAAAACAGGGTATGAGGGTAGAATTGGTGAAAAATTGAGCAAAGGCATCTTTATAGGTTTTAACGAATTTAACAATTTTTTCGTTTCGACATTTAATGGAAATATATATTCAAAAGTTGAATAAGAAATTCTTCAAAAAGAAACTTTGTGAGAGTGAAATGTCAAAGTAGAATTTCAGTCCTCGCATTTGCAATTATTTAAAGAATTGTGTGAAAATTATTAATTACTCAAATGAAGTTCTATTTATATAAATGTGTTAATTCTATTTTTCAAATAATTGTAAGAATGTTTTAAACGTTTTTTTTTCGATATTCTGTTTTGGATTTAAGTGCAATTTGGGCTCTTCGCTTATTTTTTTTTCATGCATTTTATCATGAAACACATTGTGCTTTAATTTCACGAACCTAATATAACACAGCTGAATGAAATTATAAAATATCAGTAAAATACAACTTTTCGACGAAATAAATACAATTTAAAATCACATTCAGCTGTTTCTGTGATCATAAACTAGGTAAGACGATTTTATGACTAATTCGAGGAAATTTCAGAATCCTTACTGCTATTTCTTAATGTAAAAATGCGAATTTTTATTTCTTGCAGTTTCGGCCACTTTTAAGAGATTCCATCCCACCGTGTACTAAAATTTTGAAAATCGATTCTGAAATATCGCGGAGATAGCATTCACGAAAACACACGCATATGTTGTAAGTTATATGTTGGTAGATGACGTCGAGAATAACTTAAGGCGATGCAACATTTTTTCGTTACAATTTATTACTAGGTAAACAAACGTTCCGGGTATTCCGCTGTAGAAACGTGGGTGAAGAATTGAATTGCATCAGATATCGGACGGGATGTATTCGATTGATAAATATTAATGGATATTGATGATTCTTTATACGGTTTACGATATCACTGCGGTCGTTCTTCAACGTTACTTTGTTAAAGTGTTTCAGTGTCGCCACGACAGAAAAGAGGGCGAGAACTACTCTGCATATCTAATTCCACTTATTTTTGAGGTTCAAATACACTCCGCAAGGTGGCCACTTTTTGGAAAACCTAGAAAAGTCAGGTAATTTCGTTGGTCAGGGAAAAGTCAAGAAAAAATTATCGTGCAAAAAACTGTTATTTGTTAATTCATATTTAAATTTCATTCAATTTTTCAAGGTGAAAAAAGAAATATTTCCCGTAAATATGCGCACTTATATTCATGTGAAATATAAATTTTCAGCTCAAATCTAATAATGTATTAATATAACGATGATGAATTTATAAAAAAATCATTTTATCGAAAAATTATATTATCGCCACTATCAAATTATCGAAAAATTACTTTATCAAAAACGCATTGCATTACCATTAAGCTATGGAAAAATCAATTTATTAAAAAATCAATTTATCATTACCGTCAAATTATCGACAAATTTTATCATCAACGCATCTCTAACAAAACAGAAATCTTAAAATTTTGTTTTTTTACGTTTCATTTGACAGTAATGAAAAAATGTGTGGATGATAAAATGATTTTTCGATAATTTAAGAAGTTGATTTACGTATATGATATAGTGGCAGTGGTGGTAATTTGACTTTTCGATAAAATTAAATATCTTCTCGAATTTATGAATAAATATATGGAAATCTTAAAATTGTAATAACCAGAAAGTCAGGAAAAAACCCTTAGTCCTCTGGAAAATCTCTAAAACTCAGGGAATGTTGTCAGTTTACGACTTTGAACACTTCAGTTATCGCATTTGGTCAACGATTAATCCGACATCATACTTCAATTGATTTGCTGTTGTTCGCGCATGAACTTTATCGCGAGCTAAAAATTTGAGCAACTTCAAGTTATGCTGATGGCGCAAAGGTTAGGCGCCTTTATCAAAAGAACCATAAATTACGTGCTTTAAAGCTTTCATTAAAAAGTTTCAGTCGTATCCCTCTTTTTGCGTCCTTGTTGGTTTAGAATTCGCACAGTTTATAAAACTTGAAGTCTAATACATCAGCGTACCTAACACTTGAACCAAATAGAAAGTTGTTCGACCGTTCGCGCCACTCGTTCTTGTTTTCCGAATACGCACAAATTTAAATTAATCCCCGATTAGAGCTGTCGACTTGCGAGAAAGTGTAAAAAAATTAAGCTGCGCGAGTTTTCGATACCTTGCTTCTCGCGAAACCAATTTATACTTTTTCGCCATAATGGGCCTTTGACCTGCGAATATCATAAAAGCGCCCTCTCTACGTGGCAGAAGAAAGCTTTGTATTTGCCGCGCGGATTAACTTTGATCCATGTGTTTACAATCGTATCCAATATTTCAGCGAGTGACGTATCGCAGCGAGAAATTTTGTAGGGGTTCGCAAAAATGTTCCCCTACGAAAAAACAAATTGATTGATTAACATTGCACTAACTGATATATTTGGATGAAGCAACCAAATTTTTGTTTATTTAACTAAATATTTGGTTATTTTTTTATTTTTATAATTTTTCTTGTTCAATTTAACCAAACGTTTTGTTATTTTGATCAGATTTATTTTAACCTAACATTTTTCTAAGTTTTGTAGCTCTTAATTTTTCGCAAAAAACCTGATCCAGTATTTTCACAGAGAATTCCAAACTTTATTGAGAAAACAGTGAGAGCAAACAATCTTGAAAAATGGCTTGGACCGACTACTTGCCAAAAATGTATATTATCATAATGCATTTACGGTCATACGTGACCGCGGTTCTCATTAACTTTGATCGAAAAATCATATTGGCAAACGATAATTCTCCGACGAAATAGGTTTAATAATCTGAATTGCCATTACAGGCGATGTTATTATACAAAACATAGCACAATGCTATAGGATGATTGACGTGTTTGTGTAGTGCTGCGCAGTGTAGCTTCAAATTAATAATTATTGCGTAATAAAATAAATTTGCTTGAAGTGCCGCAGGTAATTGCACAACTTAATTGGTGCTTGGCGGGCGCGGGAATCGCAACATTTGTTTCAGTGGCAAAAATGGGGAAGTTATATCTTCCAATGATAATTTCATGAATTCTGCTATCGTTTCTTTTTCTGATTTTATGAAATTATGAAGTTTGGCTTCGATATAAATGGTACGATATAAACGGAAGTGTAGAATGAATTCTACGTTAATTCCTCCTAAGTTGAAAAAGATAAGACTCAAATATAAATATTACATTGAAAATATTGGTAAATTGTACCTCCCAAACCCATTAGTTTGGTATTTATTTTATGGAGACAAGTAAAAATAAACACGACATTTTCTTCGCTTTTTCCAATTCTTTTAGAATTCTTTTGAAGACAATAAATTCCTTGTAACCATTTTCGTCAATAAAATTGACGAAAATGGCTATTTTCGTCAATTTTAATCCAATCACCTTAATTTGTTGGTGTATTGTAGAATTTAGGTCCATTAATAATAATCTGTAGCGAAAACCCCAAAATTCAATTGTTTATTATTAATTAATTAATACACTTTATTAGGCTCCCTCTCAGGCTTAGATAATAAATCCACCCACGGGAAAAACGTTTCGCATGGGTTTCAATCGACTCGGCCAGTTTTTTGCCGCCAAACTCGAGCCGTCGCAGATATCATCGCGACTTTGATCGCGAGTTTTTTATGTTGATGCTCTTTTCGTGTATCCTCGCTTTCACACTTCGCATTGGTTCGCTCGCATCGGCATTCGGCGAGCCGAATCGTGAACTTGCGCGTATGAATAATAAACCAAAAAATGGACGCGCGATTCTTGATAACGTCAAAATAACGAGTCCCTCGCGGTGGCCAGAAGACGTTTTTGCGGGAAACTCGAAACAGTCCGTCGCTCCAACCTGTAAATTTTCATCCCGACGAGTGCTTTTTCCCCGGCACATTTTTATGTCGGTCAAGAGCCACGCGGAGCAGAACTCGTTTAAAAACTTGAGATCTTAATTATGTCTTCCGGCCTGCGCGGCATCTTAAGCGTACATTATTAATGCACGTCTTAACATTTGCCAACGTCTGCCCGATATTTTTCACGCGCAAAACGTCCTCCGGCTCCTTTGAGGGCGACTTTTTGTATCGCTTCATCCTTTCATTTTTTCGAGGCGTCAGTCTCGTGCTCAGGGCGCGTTTTCCGTGCACTTTAGACCGGCGGATTTAATTGAAACGACTCGACTTAAGCGTGTACGAATAAATCGCGCCGCCCAACTTTGATCTGCCGTCTTTTACACCACGAAGAGAGTCGTTCTTCGGAGGCAATAACAATTTTCGTTCGCATAACAATCGGCGTTATCAATGTCGAATCCGAGCCGATCCAAAACCTCCTTCCCTCGAAGCAGCCTTCAAAAGCGAGGCGGTAATAGCTATATAACTTCGCCACTCGATCGACAATGGAACCTGAGAAATGGTGCGCGTCGACCATTTTTATTACATACAAAATCTTTTGACAGGAGGCATTCGCTTATCCCGAAATCTCGTTACATTGAAAGGCAGCTTCAAATTGCAAGGTTACCTCAACCATGCATTTCCAGAGCGATGTATCCGCTTAGTGTGATTCGAGAAAAATGTCACGCAAAAATAAGCAGAAAAAACAGGGCCGACGAATAACCTCGACGTTATCTTTGATGATTAACGGTAAGACGTCGCGGCAAATACGTGCATTTGATTCGCGCGTTTTCGTCGTCTCATGTCGAAAGGGCACGTCGCTTTTGAAGTGCGCTCGAGTTTAAAGCAGCGAGGTGCATAGGCGCATAAAGTGCAACTGCCGTTTGAAACGCGGAGGGATGCGCGAGATCTTGAGAAACGAGGGTAATGATATTCCGGGACATTACGTAAGCCGGAGCCCGCACGTAACTGCGCTGAACGTTGAATAATGGCACGACGTACGCGCGCGCGTGACCAAAAATCGCGATCGTGACGGTCGCGGAATCGGCGAATCAGTGATTGATGCCAATGGCGCAACTCGCAGACGCGAAATAAAGATCAATCATCGCGATCGGATCTGCAAATGGAAGGGGAGTACAACGTATCACACCAAGAGTACACCAAGAGCAATGGTCGGTGCACTGAGAAAAATGGGAGTAGATTCAACTCCGTTTTTGAACTTAGAATGGGAGAGTTTCATAAAAAAGGTGAGGAAACTCCAAGGGAGAGTTAAATAAAACAACACCAAAGTAGAGGAGAGTAAAAGGTTACATTTTGAGAAAATAAATAAATTGGCCAGAAACCGAAATGCTTTCGTCTTTTTTTGAGAAGAGGTATGTTTTCGTTGGATAGGAAACTAGACTTTGAAAAGGAATATCACTCGGACAAAAATTGGTAAACATTCGCAAACAAATTGTAAGGCTTCAAAATTCACTAAAAATAGCGTATGTCGAAACATTGCGAATTGTGAAATATAATGAGTTTAAAAAAACTCATCCAATGAGTTTTTTTTTCAAACTCATTGGATGGAAGTGGTCCTCCTATCAAAATTTGTTGAAAATTGCAAATTGGCCGAGAGCTAATACTGTTTGTAATTGATTTTTAATAATACTGCTATTATATTCTGAAATTACTTCACTGTTTGTCTAAAGTAATTTTCAACTGAAAGCACAGTTAAATATCTGGTAACATTTTTCTAAGTGCATTCATCAAATCCTTGAAGTCTGTTCTCACTAAGTGAGTACCTTTTTAATTTATGTCGGTGAAACGTAAAAAGAATTTTCATGAAGGTAATCACATGTTTCTATGATTGTGGCGAAACGCCATCTAGTGAAAACATAGACTTCATCAATACATAATTTTGATTAACAAATCAAATTTTTTCCCAGTTTCAGCGCAGAATGAAACAGCTTAAATTAAGTTAACTCTAACACCGTGGCTCCAGAATTAAAAAATGTATTGTCTTAATGCTAAAGTGATATTTGTTTCGCATTTAGTATTCAGAATGTAAAAGGTAATGTCGAAGTAGTTTCGACAATTTTCTAGAGTAACTTTACAGTTATTTTTGAGCTAACCGTTTCTCACCCAAATTTATTCTTTAGACAAATAATTATAAAAGTTTATATCATTATTTTATATACAGCTCAAAATATAAATGTTTAACATGCAAGAGTTAATATAAATGATTAAGCTAATTAAAATATTAAGGTAATTAAACTAATTTTCAAGATTTGCTATAAAATGTCAATTCCCCATTTTGTTTTGAATTTCATTGTCGATTAAACTGTAACCTATTTTAAACGTCTGATGCGCTACAAAAAAGTTTCTTTTCCAATACTCTTTGTAGAAAAGACATAAAAATGTCTTAAAATGAGATGTTTTCCCGAAAAAGACATTACCAAAGTGTCTAAACATGCTGAAATAACACTCGTTTTATTTTCCCCGTATGTTAGCAATTGTTGTGAGTTTTCAGAGTGTAGGCAAACGGTGTATATATACGGCCGTGCATAGACTTGCTTGGAATAAGAAAATGCGGTTATGGCCGGGTGACATAGCGATACGTCGAGCGAACGGATGTTCCATTGAGAAGCTTCGGAATTAGACTTTATTTGATTGCGCCGGGAGGAGCGCATGTCAGAGTCTCGCAATCAACAATGGGCATCGCCGGAGATACGCGAAATTTCGAGTTAGCTTGACGGTCCTGTTGTTAAAGGAAACATATGTACCGTGTGTATGGTAATATATGAGAATGTCTCGCCGAATGTGTGGCACGAAATTTCCCACATGTGAACGCAGATGAATGGGGCGGAACGACCTTTTAATGCTTCAAGGAATGGTTTTATGTTTAAGGGTTTTTTTCCTAATATATGGCTTAGAAGAAGTCATCTATATATGAGGGGAAATTCACTTAACTGTCGTTCCTTCAAATGATAAATTGCTTGCCTTAAACATTCACAGACATTTCATGTTTACTTAAACAAGACAGTTGACATATCTCATGTCTTTCACAAATTTCCCCAGGAGCAATTATATTTATTTCTACAGATCAGCAGTAGATACTAATGATTTACAAGTACGTATTTAATATGCCTATATCCTTTTCAAATGACATGCATCATGATCTTATCTCCCCACGAAGTCACAAACTATTCGAGCCTATCAAATAGTTTTTCCTTTAAAGGCAATGTATAATACGAAACCGCCCCTAACCGGCAAAAGTGCCCCACAAACCAAGTTCATATTATACGAAAATGCAACCTAAGAGCAAACATGTAAAACATCCTCACCTGAAATTCAATCTCATAATTTTCATCCTGAAAATTGAAGAGTGGCCATCTAAAAATTCACTCTACGTGGTACACATACCCGCGTTCCATATCGATCGAATAAAGCCACGGCGCGTGAAATTGCAACAATTTTTCAATCAATAATGGCACGCCGAAAAAAGTCACCGACAGGGCCGCCGTTGTGTATTTGTCAAGTTATTATGAATGATGAACACTGGTCCGAGTATAACAATGAGTTACGCCCGATGAATTAGCAAACGTAACTATGAATTTAAGGAGCCCACGGGAGATGGCGCAAGACGAGGAGGCGCAAGATGAATTATCCTTTAACCTCTCGCTTCTTAATTGGCTCGGCAGTGGAAACCAATCCCTGAGGGTCTTGAGAAACGAGAAGCTGAATGGAACTGTAACCACTTTGCCTAACGCGAATTTTATCACGGCGTAGCTGAATACTTCCAGACGTAAATTTTATGAGCGCGCCGAAGAAGATGCTGCCCGGAGAAGAAGGTGTCCATAAAATTTATGGATCCGAGGCGTTGAGGGCCTCCTTTTACGTTCGCCCCCACCCTTGCCGACCCTATTACCCAATACTTCCGTCACGCGACGGCTTCCACATGGCCTCCATAAATAATACATTTGCGCGAATATCGAATCAAATTGACAGACGAATATTTTCATCTCTCGCGAATCGAATCTTCGAGTGGGCGACGTCGAGTTGAAATTTGAACGAGGTCAAATCAAGTTCTCGATCTAATTTTCCGGATTCAAAGGTGACAAATTTGAGGGGATGTACAGTGCAATATAAGATTTCTTTGGTCTCGAACCGTGATATCGACTTGTCAAGAAAGAGAACAAAATAAAAACAAATACAAAAACAATTATGACAGAGGACACTTCTGATCAAAAAGAAAACAACAACAAACACGAAGGTCAACATAAACAGGGCAAAACAAACAAACCAGAATGAAAACAAACCAAATGGCAAACAAAAACAAACCGTATTTTCGTGTAATTAAGCCATCGGAAAGCGTACCTGCGATGATGACACGGGCGGTGTGACTGATCTGTCCCTCGCCGTTCCTCGCAATGCACGTGTAGTCGCCGATGTCGTCATTTTTGATGGTCAAGAAGCGCAGCTCCGTGCCCTGGTTGTAGATCCCGATGGTCGTAGACGGCTCGACCGGGTTCGCGTCTTTGTACCACAAAATTTCCGGCTCCGGCGTGCCCTCCGCTTGGCAATTGAGTATAATGGAATCCCCGAGATTGACGTAAATTATCTCCTCCGGTGTGATGCTAAACCTCGGCGCCGCTGAAAACGTATTTTCGAGCATAAAGCCAGAGTAATTAGATTACCGGGTTCCGCGGATAACGCAACAGCGTAACACATTTCCCGGTGAATTCGGCGAAAATGTTGCGTCGATTCCAAGTTCCTGCCTCGTGTCATTTCCGCATTTTTCCACGACAATTAACGAATGGAAATTTCATCGTGGTAACTTCGCGAATTGATAGCGTTACAGGATCGAAAAAATGGGCTTGAAACTTGCAGCGTTTTTCGACAGGAGCCACGCAGCTTCAGCATGCAGCTTGAAATTAAGTTGAACGAAATTTCGCATGTAACTAGTTTCTGAAGGGCTCGTTGGATTGAGTTTCAGGCCAATTTCACGGAAAACACAGGGCCGCGATTGCGAAAAAGGCGTTTCGTGTTTGATCAATCAAACGAAAGAAAGTTGCCGTCCGATCGATACCGCGATTGCACGAAAGTCCGAGGGGCCGCCATCGCGGCGTTACCGCGTTTCCGGACGCGTCGATTAGAGCGTCGCTTTTTGCATAATGAATTGCGTGACAAATAAATAATATCGCATTAGTAAATAAAAGCTTATCTAGCGAAGTTGGGCGCAATGCATAAAGTTTACGCCAGGTACATAATTATGCATTTCCCGTTGGATTATCCCGACGAGCGCGGGGCTGCCTCAGAACTTGTTAGTCAATGTTTAAAACAACAGTTGAAAACGGTTCGAGAGCAATCTCCCGAGGCACTTCCGCAGTTCGTAGACCGACACTGGCTGACCCTCGGATGCGTTCGTTTTCAGGTTAGCAAATTAGCGTGTAATCGACGATGCGGCATGTTCAAGTCGATAATTAATTGCCGACGCGATTCATTCGACGCTGACTCTCGCGACTGACTGTGGTCGAATACCGACAAAAAGCAAATCAAAGCGGAAATCTTTTACGGACAGTTCCAGCGAGAGAACTTCAATAAGTCGGGAACCGCAAAGCCGGGGCTCGTTATAAATTGAATTATAAGTTAGTCGAGGCGGTTATTTAAAGACACGGACCTGCAAATGAAATTAATTTGTGATACTGCATCGAAAGTTGAGACGATACAAATTATGAATCGTATGAGCAATGCCGTCATCCAAACACTTCTTTAGAATTTTCTTCTTGTTATTTTTGTTTTTTATTCTTGTTCTAGAATACGTTATAGTGAATACAATTTTGTAACATAATCTCAGCCCAAGGAACAATTTTTTCAGTAAATTATGTATGTGCAGTTCGATAATAATTGTTAGAATTATTTTGTTTCAGGGATGGAACATCTTACGTAGATAACGTGGCAGACCACGACATGTACTGACTCTGGTCAGTGTCAAAATTTGTTATCATGAGACTGTAAAAAGAACTTTAGAAAAGATAACTTAGATCCAATCGTTTAATTTTCTTCAATCGCGTTTCTTTGATAACTAAAAAATTAGTTCCCTTGCATCATCTCTTTAAAGAAGCACAAGACTTTCGTATTGTTAATTTTTTGACGGCTTATTCTGTTATAACATATCCTTAGCGTGAGGTAAACAATTTTGTAAAAAATTCTTTCATTATCAAGAGTGGAATAATTAATAGTGTATATTTCTGTTTTCTCATTAGCTTACCGTGAACATCAAGGTGAAACCACGTGCCATTTTTATGACTATTTGGCGACCTGTTAAGGAAGACGACCTTGCACTCGTACCATCCCTGATCACTCTCCCGGATGTTGGTGAGGTTGAGGCTGGCCACTCCATAGGGCGAGTTGGGATTGACCCTTGAGACGCGTCCCTTATAGCCCTCTGCGCTGTGGGTCGGGTACGACTCGTACCAGATGTATATCGGTATCTCCTGCCCCTTGCATCACACCAACAAGCAACATAAACTTGGTGCCCGTATTGGGAGCGTCGAGCCGACACGAGCAGCCTCGCCCAAATGCGCGAGACCCGGATCGAACCATCGACATATTTACGCAGCCGAGAGCGTTGAGATAAGGCTGTTCGTGTCGGCTTTGCGATGGAGCACAATGAGACATCGAAGGATGTAACGGAACGAAAGGTGGAGCGACTTGAGCATTCAAGTGGAGCTCGAGTGCCTCGACGATAAGAGAGACCAGTTGTAACTTTCGAGGCGAATTATTCCCACCCTGCGTTTATTGCTGCTCGTTTTCGGAGCGACAGTTTTGCGACGGTTTTTCTGGTCTGGATATCGTGAGGACTCGAATGGGGTTTACTGCATGCTGGGATAAGGTCTCACATTGTTATTCAGACAGAATGTCCTGCGGCAAAATGTTCAGGTCGTGCGAAATTAAAGATAGAATGAGTAGCGATCCGCCTGAGAAGAAACGTGGTGACAAATAATGGAACGGCAATAGAATAAAGAGTTTGTTTTTGTTTTTTTTTAACGAACATAATCTGTTTAGATTATGTTCGTTAGGCTAAATGTGTTTATATACAAACGAAAGGTCGTATGTGTTTATTTACATAGTCTTTACCACGCTAATCGTGTTTGTATACAAACAAACGGAATTTTAACTATGCGATTTTAGGCCAAACATTGTCAGTTATGCAATGTAAAAATACTACCATCTATCTATGAATCGTTATCTACCCAGATGTATCGATATGTATCGATATGTTTAGATATGACATTCGTCTCAGGACACTCTCATCTGGAACATGCTACAAAATCTGCAATCCTCCAGCTCGTCTCTTTCTTTGTCCTTCATCTCGATTCTAGTCACAATCGAGATGAAATCTGTAAGATTTGCCAAATCCATGGAAAAAATCGACAAACGTATCTCCATGCGCATCGCGACTTAATACATCAGCCCTCCTGGCATGCGATTGCTCTCTTGCCCTTTGTGCGCAATCCTGCGACTTCATTTCTACAAATTGATAAATTATCGGAGAGTCAATTGAAAGGCAGACGGACAGGGCGGATCTTAGTCAGAAGTGGTAGCGTTTTGCGCGATGTCGCAAATCAAAGTCGGCTCCGATAAAGGAACGCGCGATCACTGGAGTAGCGGGATTAACGAGTGCGCCGCTCTGAAATATGAAAGGAAGCGGCGAATGATTGCCAAAGGAAATCGGAATAAATTACGCGTCGCGGACCTCGCCTGCCGAGTTTCCACCCCCGGTGCGGCTTCGCTCCCGAGTGGTTGCCGTGTACACGGCGTAGCAAAAACGGAGAAACGGCGCATATAGGTCGGGACGCAAAAACCGCGATGCCGATACTCGCGCGAAATTTATTATCCGGGGTTGCCGCGCGCGCAAAAAGCGGCCAGTGTGTTTGCGTGGCAATGGCCGTTCCGCGATCAGGTGAAAAGAATTATTATCGGATCGCGACGAGATTTAATGGCGTCCCGTAAGAATGCAAATTAACTCGTTCGAGGCACGAACCCTCCGGAGATAAGTCGCCGGGGCTTGGGGGATGTTGGCCGAGGGATGAGGGTGTTTCGCCGGAACATCGGGATGAATAATTCCGGCGCGCTTTAAGCGACCCGAACGTCTTGATCGTTGAACGAGCGGGAGGGTTGTTTGCGCGGCGATAATAGGGTCCGAAATTCGAATTCACTTAGCGGCGGATAAAGATAAAGTGGCGCCACTTGCGATAAGTTGGCGGCCGATCGTTTTTCACGGCTCGCAGCGATTCGCGCAATTTGCCCGGGCGAACAATGCGCTCGTTCGTTTTTAATTGCGCGCCGGCGAAGTGGGGGCGCCAAGAGGTCGCGCGCGTAACGAAACGCCGCTCCAATTAGCGCGGATAACGATCTGCGAGGGTCACGGGACACCCTGCAGATTGGAGGTTTCGTAACCCTGACACACTTAAGTACTCGCTGCTGAGCCCGCGTCGTTTGCATTATTTATAAGGCCTCTTAAGACGATCGTAAATTACGATTATAAATTATGGAGTTCTGAAGTTGCAGTCGAGCGGCATTGACGGAATTGCGAATAAACATTGCATGGCGCGCTTTTCGGATGGATTACAATAATTCACGGCGCCGGTTAATTGGTCGCGACGAAGATCGACAACCATGAATCCAATTTTCGACGTCCCGTCGACGCCGCGCGCGGACCGTAAACATTAATCAGCGTTTCTTTTGGAAAACAAGACGTACGTCGATTTGCATTTAAATGTGGAATTGATGGATCGAACGCTTCGCAGTGGCAGCCGCGATGACACACGAGAGACTGGCTAATGTTTATATTGGAAACAAGATTAATATATTTCATTTCCGGGGCGCCCTTTGTCGAGTTGCCGGGTTTTGCATCTGGCGGGCATTATTTCAGCGCTTGCTTCGAGAGGCAGCGGTCCGCGGTCAGCGACGTTCTATTTCGGAGTCAACCGCGGGTCAACTGACTGATGCTGAATCGATATTATTCCGCTCGGCGTCTGAACTCATCGAGCTCTCTTCAATTCGTATTCCGCTCCTCAAAGGGAGCAATGAAGCTTGCCTCGAGCACACTCCACGCGAGATGTCATTACACGGATAATCAAGTGCCTTGTTCAAACTTTAAATATTCATAATGCACCAGTTACATCCGTGTATTCGTTTTATTTACCAGTAACGAGGTCACAGGGAGGGAAATTGGCGCCCTATTTTGCGGGAAAATATTTTTTATCGTTAAAATTGATCGAAATCAGTGACTTGCGACAGAACCTCAACTGTCGTTTAAGGCTACCATCTGCAGAAGATTGGATGATAATTGATTTTTTGACAAAAATTGTTGTTGCATATTTTGTTATTTTGAGGAGTGCACTGCAGTTTCTTGTTAGTGGATTTGTCGAAAACAGTAGGAAAAATGGAAATGTTGGCAAAAAAGTTGGCAATTTGTCAACTTGGAACAGTTACAAGTTGATCAATTTTTATACGATTTTGTTCTACTTTGCGTCCCAGTGTTACAAATTCAGTTAAGAAAAACATTGTTACACGAATGTTTGATAAACTTATTACATAATGGAAATAAGACATTTTTAGGTCAGTTTTTAGTTATTATATGTAATACAATATGTAATAAAAATTTCTTCTAATTCTGAACATTAAGGCTTACTAGATTAGAATTTATTTTATTGAATCTTTGAGAAATGATTCGATACTCGCTTGCTTTGATAGCTTTCGATGAAGAGCTATTTATAAAAAATGTAAAAAAACTATTAGAAAACACCGATGTTTAGACATTTCGGTACAGGGGTTTCTCTTAACGAAGTCATTTTCAAGCTTGAAACTGCCCTTTATAAAGTTCAAGCGACTGTATGGGTTCGATGCGTAATTAATAGTAGGTTATCCATCAAGACATCAACGCAGCCCGCGCAATTTGTCACCGTGATGGACATCATTTGTCTTACCATGAACACCACTTGGGAGACCAATTTCGGCTTTTACGACGAACTTGTAAAACAACTCGGCATAATTCCTGATAGTCCCCGACAACGGCGACTCCTTTTACGAATGCATTCATTCGGAATTGCCTGGACGGCGAGCTACTGTTTAACCGAATCACAATTGGCCGTTAAAATTATGCGCGGCGAGAAGTTACGTCGCTGTCGCGCGACCAAGTGACGCGACTCAATATTCGATCGGGCGCCAATATATCAAACCGACTCGACGGAACCGTGACTTTTTAATAGGGTTGTTTCATTACGTTGCTTTCGCATTTTTGCCGGGTGATAAATTGGATTTAATGGGAGCCGAGTTGATTGCACGGAAGTCACTTTTCGCAACGCTTCACGCTAATCCGAAATATGAGGCGCGACTCGCCGAATTGGCGAACATTTTCATTAGAATGCCCAATAATTAATTGTTAATTGGTTGTCGAAGAGACGGTGTCACTATTTCGTTAATGTTCTCCTGTTTGCGGCGCTTCCTCATTTTTACTCATCGTCCGATTGTTTTGTTAATGGTGTCGCAATAAGTGACATGCAACGAACATTCGGAAACGCTGCGAAAAGTTCGTTGCTTTGTTCTTTTTGCGAGCACTTTGTTTCCAATAACGCTTCGTTTGTCATTGTTGCGCCGATAAAATTTCACAAATGTCCCGTAAAATCGGCGTCCATGGTGATCGGCAAAAACGCGCATTATCGACAACCGTTCATCTAACGTCGCGGCGCATATTCGTTACGACTGTCATCGGTCCTTTATCAGTTAATACTTTGCATCGGGTCTTTGTAAACAATTTTTCATCCATCATTTACAACTGATAATTCGCGTTCAATCATTTATCTGGCTGCGTGTTTCATCGATCACCGGGCATAGATTATTTCTTGTCGATTACTTCGCGCCGACAATCGCTCATCGATTTTTCGTCGAAATTCGCGCAAATAATTAATTAGCTCGCATTCTGCTTATCACGGTATTTATTACGAGCCCGATAACCAACTCGCCACTGCAAATAAAACTGGGATCGGTAAAGTAACGTTAATCTATTATCGGATTTCGCTCAACTTGCGATTCACATTTTATAGCGCGGTATAAATTATCCCCAAGCACGTGTTTCGAAGGGCTCGACGGCGATACGCCGGTTCGAAATAATCAGCGACAATACATAATTGCATTTCGGTGACTTATCGCTGACGCGGGCTTTTTAATAAAATGGCTTTTAATAAAATGGTCGTTGTCGAAATTTAAAATCCATTGCTACAATTTCTGACAATTATTTTTAACCTAAGAACGTGCGATAGAAAAACTAAGATAAGACAAGACAAAGCAAATGGTGCAAAACGTATCGTCGTTTTCAAGATTACGTTTAATCAAACGCTGATTACGTTTAACCAAACAAATCGCTGGAAATCGGCGATTATTGTCCAGATTTTCAGAATATTTCCTAATAAATTCGAAGAGTCGTTTTCATGATGAATATGATGAATATGAAAACTGGAAATTTTAGGAAAAAAATTGCATTCAATAATCTCCGACAATGCAAAAATAAATTTGGTAGAACGAAAAACAACGATGAATGAAAAGAGTGCTTCATTGAATCGTTAATCCGAATAAATCTTTCATTCGTTGCACTCTCCACACAGAGCATGCGTCCCGCAAAATCCGTCGATATTTTGTTTAATTACCGATCACCGGAGCCGGGCAAACGTGTGCGTTAATTATTTCACGCCTCAGCGCAACATTGATGGTTGTTATGCGCATTAAACATATTTGGCAAGGGGCGTTCCGGCGATAATCTAATTGACAATTTCAATTGTTATTGGATCCCGCGGAACCGAGCATCGTTGTAGCGGAGCTAATTAGTTAATTCGATTTTATCATTTACAATTCATTGTCAATTGCGCTTTGATCGACGTAAGACTACCACTGAGGGAAATAGATCGTTAACACAATTGTAAGTGTTATTATTGCGGCTATCTTGCATTGCAAAATCCGCCGACTGAGAAATCGTAACCAATCATGACATTTACAATAATTTGGAATTTCGTCATTATTTAATCTTTTTTTCTTGTTTAGCCTCACTACATCACCTTTCCAGAAAAACGTATATTTTATTAGCAAAACTTTAAAATGACAACTTGCTTTTAGAAATTCCAAATCGCTTGAAAAGAGTAGGTTTTTACAACATTCCTATTTTGTCATTAAAATGTCAGAAAATGTTCATTATTTCTAGAAAAGGTGTAGAACATCCCTGACGAAGTATTTTTCCAATGTCCGATGCACGGAAGTTCCGTTTTACATGCGTCGGCTTCGGCACTCAATTAAATTCGCCGTAACTCAAAACTCCATAAGTAGTATATTTGCCGCGCGCGAAAAATTCCCGTAACTTCAATAAGTCACATCAGATAAAGTAAAGGATTACCAGCTGAGTAATAACCGCGGCTCAAAACTTCATGGCGCGGCAATAATCATCAGTTTCTTCTGTCCGACAATCGCACTTACTTCCAGCGCCGCGGCCGTCCTCTCGCGAAATCGAACTTCTCGCTTACAGTTACCCATTTACATTTCTTCAACTTACAACGCTTAATCCAGCGTGAGTGTTTCTTTTTCTTCCGTGCTTCGGCGAACTAAGTTTAATTAAACCCAGCCGAAATGTGCATTGTACGAGTCCGTTCATCGTTTGTTCTGAAAAAACACTGCTGCACTTATAATTGATTTGAATAGGACGAGAAGCGGACTTCTTTTAAATCCTGACTGACATTTACATTGAAAAAGCTCGGTACAGTTTCGCTCGTTTTTGGAGTATTATACCCGCAGAGGGAGGAATTACATTATGTCGGTAAGTTGGCAGACTTTAGGTAACTTTAAAAACATTACATAACTTTACAGACTTTAGGTAACTTTACGAAGTCATTCATTGTAATTATGTATTTTTTATTGAGTATATAAAATTATAAAATGTTGCAAATTTGCGAGTTTAAAAGTTTAAGATGTAAGATTACGGGAAGAGAAATACTGTTTTACAGAGGTCGCTTTTTAGAGTATTATAAATGACCTAATTTAAATATACGACACGCATACGTTTGTAAGATTAAATTTTAAAAAGAGAACATTCAAATATTAATAAAAGATAATAAAAAACGTACAATGAATTATACGTTTTGAACCGTATACTTGATTTGTTGAAAATCAAGAAAAGTGAGAGTTAAGTGAAGAAACTATTGACTTTGTAAGGAAACATCTGTCAAACTGACAAATTGTTGTGTCAGTTAGATAGATTAATCAAATCAAAATTAATCTATTGGAATTTAACGAACTGAAGTTGAAACAAAAATCCATTTTTATATTTGGTTTTGATATGTTCATCCAACTTCCCTCTGTCGCAGGCTCCGCACATTACTCCCTCGACGTAACATCAACAACATTCCATGTTTGAACCAACATACCATTTGTGATTATAAACATACCATTTTGCCAATATTATGCTATGATGTGGTATACAATGAAACTCATTTCGATTAGAGCTGTAAAGGGTTCTTAATTTTTTTAATGTCTCAATAATGGCCACTATGACCGCGCCCTTGCCATACACGATACGCATAAACAAATGGCGCGAATCTGTCGAATTTCGCCGCAAATGGCCGAAATTATTGATTGCATATACGGGCGGGCAAATCACGTGAACCGTACACTGAACCTGAAAACGTATTGTAAAATTCAAATATATTGCAACTGAATTGTAAGTTTATAGTTAAAATCTAAAAAATTGTAGTTGATGAGTAAGTTAGACAGAGAGAATTGAATCTGATATGAGAAGTCATCAAAACTGTTTTGTTTTGTTTTAGTTTTGGGACAAAAAATGTGTCAATAAATTAAAAACAAAATTTTAAGTTTTGTGACAATAAAAATGTGACAAAATGAAGTCTGTCAAATTATTTGCCGGTGGTTATCTTTCACATGTCCAATACATTCTCTCGAAAGTACAGAATGACGCTACGAATGTTTTTATTCAATAAAACTCCGTTGCAGCAGACTTTCGACATGAGCTTAGATTCCTAACAAAGAAAACTGGTTTGGAAACATAAATTTGGCTCTGATAACCTTTGTGGAACCAAGCTTGGTTCAAATATCCTTCTACTAGACAAGTTAAAGACTGAAAATCCATTCATGGAACACATCTAGGAATTCCAATCATGGAACCTTTTCAAATTCCATTTATGGTTCCAGGTCAATTTTTATTGTAAGACCAAGTAACGGTAAGGGAAGTTTTTCTCTGCACTGTAAAAAGAAATGTCTTATTTTAAAACACGTCCGTCTCAATTTTTAAAACGTTAAGAGTGTTTTCCATTACAGAAAGATAGGTTAAAATTTAAAACACCTGAAAGCGTTTTAAAAAGGGGAAAAAGGTGTTTTAAAATCAGGCGCCTCTTTTTACAGTGTGTGCAAAATGCAAGTATACGTTCCGATCTCGCGTCTCAATTTGTCTCCGTGAATTTGCTTGGCGTTTTCGCGCGACGACGAAATCGCGACGAATTTGTATTCCCTGCCGTCCCTTTGTTCGGTACCCGCGGATTTAATGTCCGCTGAAAGATATATGACTCGCCGGGGTCAAGCCGGAGCCGCTGCTCTCACGCCCCCGATAGATTATGTAGGATGCAAGGTAATTGGCCGGCTGCGAGCCTCCGAGTATGATTGCTGGCGAGTTTTCTGTTCGGGCAGCCGAACCGGCGGTTTTATTTGGACGTCGTGTCGGGCGTACGGAAGCGCGCCAACGGGAAGACGGAATTCGAAATTCGGAGATGAAAGTGGCGAACTGGCACGGCTCCTCGAGAGGGTTTTCGGAATTTCAAAGCGTGTTTGCGAAAATTCAAAATGCGCTCCACTTGGAGCACTACGGGAAAAAGTGCAGCTTCGGCGGAGGCGTCCGGACTGCTGCTGCTATTCCCAAACGGTATAATCTCGCGTCTGTATAAGCGTTAACGATTGGTCGACGACAAAAACGCGCTTCCCTCGCAGTATCATGCAAATGCCATTAAGGCAGCCGTGCACGAGTGGTCGTCGCGATTTCGGAATAAATGGACCTTAATTATCTTTTACAGCGCGATAATGGACGCGTATTATTCCAAAAAAAAAAAAAAAAAAGAAAA
>JABFPB010000374.1:0-11773 GCA_022817645.1 Ceratoteleas bidentatus
CCCGGCCTGAAATATATACCTTTCGTATAAAAATAATACGCAAAAATGAATCCGGTTAAATGTGTCTTTGTATGTTTAGGGGGGGGCCGTAAAAATAAAACTTTCTCGACTTTTCCAAAATAACTTTATATAATTATTTTATATAATTGCAGATATTTTCAACGAGCATCAATTTGAGAGTGTTTGTAAACTCTTTATATTAATTTCTTGAAGTATGTTCAACGCGAATATTTTATGGAGCGTCGAAAAATAGACCGCTCGGGGCGAGAGAAATTGGCTGGGTTTTTTGCGAGGAACGCGAGGTCGAACAATGAACGATGAATACACATTGGCATTTCAGAAGTTCCGTTAGTTTCGGCCTAATTTTACATAAATTATGTAATTTTATATAATTTTACATGAAAAACTAAAAAAAAAATATCAAAAAGTTGAGAATCTCATTGACATATATTTATAGGTAATGTTTCCAAATATTTCAAGAAGATTTCAAAACGTTTTAATGCGTAATTTTTAACAGGGCCAAAAAACAGTTCCCATTGTCCAACTTTTCATAATTTCTTCCCAATACTAAAAGTCTAAAACTTTTAGTCTAAAACTTTCCTACTGAAGTGTTCGGAAAACTCGCGCGATTGTTTATTATACAAGTAACAAACGTGCCGGTAAAAGCGGAATTCCTATCGCACTCCCCTCACACATCGTTTGAAATTGCCGCGCGATGCAATCGTGCGCCGACAGAGGGCGCCAGTCGGCGGTGTCGAGCAGCGGTAACCTTTTTTCTGTGTGTCGATTATTTTGTACAGCTTGTTTTGTCGAGTTGCACTTTGAAATGGAGTTGGAAAAAGTGCATCGGTAGAAACTCATTTCTGCCAAGAAGCGAGCAGTTTGTTTGGATGGCGACAATACACCGAGGAGATGCATTTATTTCGCAATCTCTACGCCAGCTTTTTGGTACTGCAATGTCTTTATGGCGTTTGCACGACACACTTGCTCATAAATGTCAAAAATCAGGTACTTTGTCCAGACTCTTTATTGAATAATTCGTTGGTGAATTGCAGTGATAGTTACGTGACGTTATCCTTGGACATTCAAATTACTCTGTAGTTAACTATTTGAGGTCTTTGGGCAAATGGAATGCGTGAAAAAGTGTGACAGGGCAGTTTTTTGCGAAAAAAATCCGAACGTATTTGTGGTTTTTGTATTACTTTTAACATATGTTATCATTAATTTGACAGTTACATTATAATTATGTCAAAGTAATACATTTGGAAATATGGAAATATCATATATTTCTGATATTTTTCATCATTACATAAAATTTGAGAATTGCTAAAATTTATATTTTTGCAAAAAGAGCAAAAATGCTATTTCTACATTCGTTAGCAAATAAAGAATTCTATAATTGTTAATACTTTAATTAAATGCTATTATGAAATTATTCAGATATGCAAAAAATACTGCAGTTCTTATTCAAACAATTTGTCTTATGTGTGCTTATAAGTTTACTGATTGTTTATTTCATGTTTCAGGGAGGTGATATATTGTTAGAGACAATTTCATCTAACGTTACAGAAGACATGATAATGTTAGAGTTTCAACGATCAGATGGAACTTTAGTAACACAGCTTATTGATTTTAGAAATGTATGGTAACTTTATATATAAATATTTAATTATAAATTTTATTGATTTCTTGTATACATAATAACACCTTTTTTTCTTATGGGTCATGGTAAATTCCACCAAAAAATCCTAATAAGGTAAAAGTTGCAAAGATCTTTTGATGGAATTTATACTATCTTTATCACTCGAAAATCACTTTTACACTTTTGGTACAAAGCAAATGTATAAAAATACATAGACTTAAAAATGATTTTGTAACTTAATGGTCAACATACGTAGACATTGAGTATTAAATCTCAATCTTAGCTTAAGATAGTGTAATTGATAACATTTCAGTTTATATCAATTTGGTAAAATTTACATTCTCCCCTTCATACAAATTATTAATTTATTATTAAATTTAGTTTGAAATTACAACTTCTATTTACATATACTAACTAATTAAACAAAGTTAACTAATCAATTTCAAATCTAACTATTTTTAATTGAATCAAATTTGCTCCCAATGTAATTATAGACTGCCCTATTTGAGCTACTGTTTTCAAATAAAGTTTAATTAAATTTGTCGTTGAATTGTTGTTATATTATGAAATAAACTGATTGATAATTAACCCTTTTCAGGAAGTGCAGATAATCAAGGCCGTTATCCTTGGAGAGGAGGAGCGAGGACAAAATCAATATCAGACAATATGTTTTGTCACCCATTTTTATAAAATGGATTTCATCTCGTCGGACGCAATGGCCAAACTCCGACAGAAAAATCCAGGCACTATTCGAGTAGCTGAGGAGGACAAAGGACACTCGAATTACACGATGGACCTCTTTCTAAATGTGTCTCAGTCGAAAATCATCTCAAAACATGTCCCAGCATTATGCACTTCCGAGGCGCTCGATATGACATATACGAGAAAGGAGGATTTGAAGCAATGGCTCCAACGACCTGGTAATTGGATCTATTATTAGATTATTGTATATATGTTTTATTTTTAGGAACAGCCGAGTTGAAGAAAAAAGGTAACTTTATTGCTGATATCCACATCGATTATAGTTTGGAAGAAAAAATGAACTTAACTAATAACTATAACTTCAATTCCAACCTAAATAAGATTGTTTGATTTTTGTGTAGAATTCTGGATTAATATTTACGCAGAACCGGCGAAATATTCATATTAACCAAAAAACGCCAATGTCCCGATTCATTCTTGACATACTTTACTTTGTTATAAAAGTTTAACTTTTTAAAATAAATAATAATTTATCTTGATTTAAATCATTAATTTAAGTCAGTTGATTTCAATTATGTTAACAGAAGTATAATCCAATAAACTTAAATAGATTGCAAAATATGCAATAAATCTACTTATTTTTAGGCTCTTCCGAGATAGCGTTGCAATCTATTGTGAAAAATTTCACGACTACAAAGCCAATCTCGAATGATACGAAGCCATCCATTTCGAAATGCGCCGATACGTCAATTTTGCGTGCCCCCTGCACTTGTTCGTTGGAACTCTGCATAGGTTGGTACCCCTGTGGATTGAAATTCTGCAAAGGTAAAAGCGACGGCAAAAAGGTCGTCAACACCTATCGCTGCGGAATAAAAACCTGTAAGAAATGTTTTATATTTTCCTATTTCTCACGGATGAAACAAAACTGCATTTGGGACGAATAACGTTAACTCATCTGGTATTAGATACCAAAACTCAATCGTCAAATCCAATTTTGACTTTACTCTAATTATTTATCGATAAAAAGTATATTTTTATCAACCCATCAATTTAATTCGATTTTGTAAACAAGTCGCAATTGTCAGTTTACAAAGTCGAATTGAACTGGACAGAAATTCTCTTTCAGTGTTAGTCACTGACTTTACATTTATTCTCAGTATGAGTAGCCGTCTTTAACGATCAAATTTACACGAAAAGGCTAGAACGAACATTCGCTCGAAACGATTTATCACAAAAAGTGACTAATGCCAATAGTGTTAAGCATTTTATAGACATTTATTTCTAAAAGACTTTCGAAAAATCTGTCCATGGCACGTCATTGTGCATCAATGATAGCCCTTTACAGTTACTACTGGATAGCATTTCCCGTAAAACGTAATTATACAACGTTATTTTTTAGCATTACTTTATTTTTATTGTATATATTTGTTATATACGTAAATAAGGAATGAAAATGGGTTTGTATATGAAAAAAATACAAGTTCCACTTTGGAAACAATACTGAAGTGAGTAAAATTTCAGTATCTGAAGAATTCTGATGCAGTTTCCAAAGTTAATTTTTTTCAAGTACAAACAAGAGCGTCTTCATGAAAATCAAATTTTCAGCATCACGTCAATTAACGTTGATGGCGTGCATTTCAATTTGACAATTGTACATAATCTTCTGGAACAAGTCGTTCGTTTTGGAACGATAAAAAACGCATTTGTAAATAAAATCAGGCGAAAGACGCGAGAGAGATATCTAATACTCAAAATATATATTGTATATATCTGTGTGTGATAGCAACATTTTATTACTTAGATTTTTTAATCTGTTTTAAGGCGAACAGTTATGTTTGAAAACGATTATAAGCCTTTTTTAAATTGATTTAGTAGAACGTTGCGTAATTTTTTATGAAAATTTTGTAACGA
Organism: Ceratoteleas bidentatus; assembly: GCA_022817645.1. Taxonomy (NCBI): domain Eukaryota; kingdom Metazoa; phylum Arthropoda; class Insecta; order Hymenoptera; family Scelionidae; genus Ceratoteleas; species Ceratoteleas bidentatus. Next base: position 4,256 of record JABFPB010000374.1, read on the forward strand.
AAAGATTCTAATTTTTGTACTGTTTTTTCTATTTACTAGTCTTAATTTGTTTATGATGATGCGATTAATAAGAAATACGTCTGTAGTAATAATAGAGTAATCATCATGATAATAAGAACAATGTTATGCTTATAATGAGAAACAAGACAGAGAACTCTGAATGGAATTCAGAGTAAGTAGACACGATTTAGCTTTATTAAATGATGTCGCACACAAATTGTGATAGTACGTAGCATAACTTGTGCACTATGTTAACTCTTAAGTAGGTAACGTGAATCTTCGCATCGCTCTCTTTTTGGCAATAAATCGTCTTAAATGCCACTCGAGATTTGGGTCTACTTAAGGGTTAACGGTTTGGTTGAAGATGAATGTTTTCATTAATCGTATCCCTAGTCACTACGAATTTTCCATCAACGTTAGTCATTTGGTTTAAACCCCCGTTTAAAATCTGTGACAGGTCACCCATGAAAAAATTATATATGTGACAATATATCACATATAAATAAGTGACAATATACCACATATACAAAAATATGTGACATGGTCACACGTCACACATTTCACATTTGTTCTCTACATTTTGACACATTTGCGTCACTTGATGTCACTTTTTTGCTATATATTTGTCACATATTTGTCATTTTTGTGTCACATATGTTAATATACATATGCTGACATACATTGACATATAGTTCCACATGTTATAAATGTGACATGTTTAAGTCACATTTCCCCAAAATACAATTTTTACATGGGTATTTTCTTCAGTATCATTTTTAATCATTTTTATGCGAATCGTGTTCCTCGGCACATATGCATTTCTGGAATGAATGGGAAACATTTTGGAGGATTTTTTAATATTTATAAACCATTGCATATACCAAGACATATTCCAAGAACATGACAACACTGTTTCGTGTTATTTGTAAATTATTCAGTATTCTTCAGCATTATCAATGTTTGAACCAGGGAAATACGTTTTAATATTATATTTGCTGCATATTTCTAATATCCTTTTTATGACAATCAGATTTTAGCTAATTTATATAACTGTGCTATTAGAACAAAATGGATACCATATAGCTTTTAGAAAACGTCACTTCAGTATGCTAATGTTTAATACCTTCTTTGTTACATTTTTCATCCCGACTTTAGAGTTTAAGAATTATCACTGTATAATATATAATATCGAAATATATTTCCCTTTAAACTTGATGGAAATACATTATATATTTTTAAGGGTCTACGTAATAAAAGAATATAATTTTTTTTATTCGTTCGCCATAATTCAAAATCGACTTTAGCAGATATATTTACGAATCTACGAAGAATGTTATTATAATACAATGTTATTTATAATTTATTATTTAGATATGATGTTGTAATATACATATTTTTTATAAGTATATAATAAATCAAATTGAAACGCCAGTTGGATTATTTTTTGTCACAACTGAATCTGGGTTTTCGTGACAATTCAAAATTCGTTTGCAATTTTGGTGAAAATATTTATTTTCTCATATATATAATATAAAATACTACGTTTTTGCAAGTACTAACTAAGCGCAGCGTAACACTTCGCTTTTTGATCCATAAAATTAAAAGTGATGTCTATACACTTATGGAGCGCATTTGAACAAGACTTCTTTTTAATTACAGTCAATTCGATAGATATGTATAATGCAAGATAAGTGCAAAAATAACCTTTGTCCGAATCAAGTTGAATTCATATATTTTCATTTATTCTGTTTTCAATTACTTCGCTTTTTATATAGAGATTTTTATCCTAGTAAATATGCAAACAAGTACGATTTAAAATAAATATCGATCACAATATTTAACGTATTCAATTCATTCGCGATTAATTTTCTTCGGGTTTTATCTTCGCGATGCGAAAAATAAAAAAAAGAATTAATTCAAATTAAAAAGTTCTAATGATCAAATGGACACAAGAACAATGTAGATGATTCTAAATAGCGACTAGTGAGAAATTCCTACATTCAAAAAAATGTTTAAGTCGTTGCATTAAATTGCAAATTTAAATGACGGCAAATTGAATTAAATTGTATCCAGTTAGAAATCTCTAGTTTAATTCTGCCACCATTTTAATTGACAGTTTATTAAAATTGCTTGTAATTCATTTTTGGAATAATACGAATTTTTCATTGGTCGCTGTTTGATACAATTTATTTTTCATCCAAATTATTCTTGTGTCTACTACGCAATAAGAACTTTTTAATTTCAATTGATTTTCGGCTCCTGGAAGAATAAGACCGGAGATTGGAAGATCGATTTTTTTGTATGACCATGTTCGTTGGAAACGCAATCATAAAAATTCATTGACCCACACAAACTGTACAAATTGATTCAGTAAAGTCGCCATTCAGTTTAACTAAAACTGACTTCGAGCCTCGTCAATTAAATCGTATCACAATTCAGCAAGAAAAGCGGGACTGATCTTTGTGATATAAATATAATAATCGATAAATAACAATGTTACGACTTTCGCAAACGCTTTCGTGTGATATTCATCGTCCAGTGCTGAACAAATTTGAATGCAACGGTGGAAAATGTATCATAACTGAACAAAATTGTACAAAATTATAAATAACAAAATATTTTTATTTCGATAAACTCGTAGGGATATGTAGACGAAGCAGTAAATAGGCTTTACCTTCCCAATCAACACTGCTTTCCTCAAAGTTACCCCAGAGTCAACTGTGAGTGACTGCGGTTCCTCTGAGTTGCCCCGGAGCTGACTATGGGGAGTGCAATGTTGTCTGGATTGTAATCTTGTGGAATACAAATGAGTCACATAATTTAGTTGTTCATAAAAAATTCCACACCTATTTTGCGTTACTACTTTTCACAGTATGTTCAATAAGACCCCTAAGATAATTTGTCGATTGCAATAAATAAACCCGGTTCAAACGTTCTCATACAGTCCATTCAACAAACCACTTTTCTCACTGGAATTGAAACGTTTGTCTATCCCTAACTACTGTAACATGTCTTTCTGACGTCGGCGAGAATAACACTAAAATCGTCGTCGGACTTTGCCACGTGCTCCACGTTTTGCACTTGCTGGGCGGGCTGCTGCTGTTGCTCCTGGTACTTGGGCATGTCCAGGTTGTGGTGGAAGTGGTCCATATTGTGGCCCATGCCCACGTTTGAGCACTGGCTGTCCTTGTTGGGTTCGGCGACTGTACACTGCGAGCCCGAGAGATCCAGTTGCGAGTGCTGCGATGAGTAGTACCGCAGGTCACTCGCGTAGTTGTGGTTGCTGTCCAAAAGGTTCTGCGAGGCCAAGCTGGAGTGAGCCACGGTGCTCGGGTGCGAATATTTGAAATATTTCTCTAGTTGCATCTCGTCCTGTTCGGACTCGTGCATGCCGCTGGCCTCCAGATGGCTCATCACCACCTGTTGACCGGACCCCGAATCTGGTTGGTAGTCTTGGTGGTTGGTCATTGGGTATCTGTGGGAAACTCCTGCAAGTAGGGATGGGAAGATGAGATGCAATGAGACGAGAAAATAGTAATCTAGTTGGTGCATTATCTGTTAGAGGATAGAGAACAATCAATTCGAAAGTACGTAGGTCTCTAGTTGACCAGTGGGGAAATCAAATTTCGGGAAATTTGTTTCCTGCCTAACTGTTGGGAAGTTAATGCCTAATTCGTTTTCCTACAAGTTAGACATTTAACGCAATGGGAACCGCCTAAATGACTAGGTACGAAACCATCTACGAAACTTGAAATTTCGATATCAAACTAGTTGGAGAGCTAGTTCGGTATTTGGGATAATCACCTGAACAGCTTTCAGCACCTCTAAGTGCGATGGACTGCTGCCTGTTGGAACACTGGATCGGGTTGTAGCTATTGTCCATGCCAGTCTGTATCGAGTACGCGTTCGACTTGCTGGACTGCGTGTTGGAATAGTGCATGGACTGGTCATGAGGTGACGCAACCGGTGGATAGAAGGTCCCGGTCACCGAACCTACATTCTCGAATCCTGATCGCAGTTTGTTGCATGACACCATCATCCCGTTTGCTATTCCAACTGCAGCCACGCTCGAGGTTTGGCGCTCGAAATGTATATAGCTCACCTGCTGGAACAGCCAAATTGTCCAATCTTAGCTACATCAGGTCTCGTAAAGTGAATCACGATGGAAGAGAGCCACTTCGGATAGACCTGATGACCCCCGAAGCAATTATTTCGCTTCCTGACGTACCTTTTTATACGTAAGCGTATCTGTGTAACCACTGGTATTTCCGCAAGACGATATATTCACGCCAGAAGAATGCGTGGGATGTAATTGATTGTCCGTGCTCATATAAGGGTAGCGCTTTGCTTGATCCGTCATTTCATTGTGCTGCTTCGAAGTGCCTTCCATGAGATCTCTTTCTGGGTCTGGATTCTGCGATGACGACATGCGTCCATCGCCTGTAATTGGTACCAGAACTCGTCAGAAGTTACATCAGGTTTTCACTTAGGGAAGATTTGGATGAGGCACTGAACTTTTGGTTGAGATATATTTTATATTATGAGAATGGAGCGGAGGAGAATATGATGAAGAGAATAGGTATAATAAAGGAAGTAGTAGGATAGGATTATGAACAGGATATGATGAAGTAAGAGTAGAGATAGGCATAGGAAGAGGATAAAATAAAATAGGGATACGATTAGGAATAGGAATATTATTAGGAATATGATTAGGAATGGAATTGGAATTAGAAACAGAAGTGAGATTAGGAATAGCCATTTTAGGAATTGGAACAGAGGTTATGGAATGGGGATGATTAGTTTTGCGTTGAATAAAGTTTACCTTCTGGTTCAGGACTAGCAACAGGAGAAATATCTGGAGAGTGAATGATTGGTGTATACGGGCTACCATATAAAGAATTGTTTTCCGATTTGTAATCTTGAATACTCTGCTGGTGATAAAGAGATGAGATCGGTGAATGGCTACCCCACGAATGTGGAATCTGAGGCATGCCTTGATAGCTGTCCATTTTAGACCTGAGGTAGAACATAAACATAAATATAAATACATACATATATTTTACAAACTGCAAAACGAAAGTATTTCAAGCATGCAGAAAGAAACGTTTAACGTTAAATCAGATACAGTTAAATAAAATTTTGACCAATTAAATTTGTTTAACCAATAAAATTGGTTAAACAAAATTATTTAGGTTGTTTTACTAATAATTGTGATCTCACATAGAATGATGCATGGACGATCCTGAAGAACTAGCTCTGCTACAAGCAGTGGTTGTCGCAGATGGAGGTGACGATGGCGCACCAGGTGCTCGTTTAGCATGTTTCTTCCGTCGCGGTCTATATTTATAATTTGGGTGCTCCTGCATATGTATGACCCTTAACCTTTCAGCCTCTTCAACGTACGGTCTCCTATCCTGAGGTGTTAGGCCCCGCCATTTTTTTCCTGAAATTGAAATATAAAGTATGAAGTTAGTGTACCTTGCATGGTTAGTGGTTTAGATTGGTCAGGGTTCGTGAATGCATTCAGTAAACATGCACTTTTTGTTCGAAATATGCCGAGTTACCTTTGAATTTCACTAAATTTTCCGTTCCTCATGCTAGCATGAAACATAAAGTGAAATAAATTACGTATTTTTTGCCAATTTGAAAATCCAACATATCTCGATATTTCGTGTTCCCTTTCAGAATTCTTATCTTGAATAACTATTCTAAGATGATCCCAAATTTATGAAACCAGGACTACCTCCCAAAATTTAACATACGGAACGGAAAAACTTATTTTTGATAAAAATTTGATAAATAAATTTTTTTCAGTTTCTGCAGTCTCTTTTCCGAGCATAATCCCTGCAACCATTATCCCAGAAAACCCTGACTCAGCGAAATCATTTTCTCCCGTCAATCCTTTTCCCGGCGTAAATTTCATCTATCCCGCCCACCTATTCATCAAACTCCCACTGAAAAAAACCCGTCTTCTGCTTCCTTCTCAATCCGGGCCATTTCCCAAGCAACCGTCCCCTCAAAAGTTCCAGCCTCGTCCAAAAAATGTCCCCGGCCAGATTTCCGTTCCGCAAAGTCCTATCATTTGGTCGGCGCGCACATCGCATGGAACGATTAATTAGTATTTCGTAATAGCGACCACGCACAACTATCGTTTCTATCAGTTCGATCTTCCTCTCGCTTTCTCTTTTTTCCGGTCAAGTCGGGTCTCCGTCGCTCTCACTTTTGCCCGCGGACCTTTCGTCTTTCTTCATTGCCTAAGCCCTTTGGGTTCGGCCGTCCTCGTCCCGCCGCACGTAGCCGTATTGTTGCGCAGCCTCACATCTTTCTTTTCTCCCGAGTTGAAACACAAAATGAAATATGAAATGATGGCCTGCGCCTGTGGCTAGCTGAATGCACGGGCGCACCCATATCTACGCCCCCATGCGCTTCTATACGCGCGTGTTTCTCACATACGGGCGTGTGTCCTTTGCATGTACGCATGCGCCCGTGTGAGTGATCGTACGCACAAAGTACCACGGCTACGTGCAATCCGCGACGAGATGAGCGCCGTCTGCACGTTGCTGGATCCTCTTCCTTATCCCCCGCGGGACCTTTTTTTTCCGCGAGGCTTGTTCTCCAAATATACGTATAAATAATAAGCGAGGCGAGAGCGCAGAACGAATTCAGACCGAGAGACGAGACCAGAGGAGAATGCCAGGGTTTTAGGAGACAAGTTGGTCCCGGAGTGGTACCAGACTGGTACCACTGGTTGTGGTACTTCCTTCGAATCAAAAGTGGTCTGAAGGAAGAGAGTATATTCGAACCTCAATTCTTGATTTTGCAAGAAGGACTGCCTTCTAGATATCTTATTGTGAACCATTTGGGCAGCATAGATGCTTAAAGAGTCCTCTTTTCGTAACAGCAAAACGTGAATGTTTGGACACCATTTGGAATCCATTTAGAATCCATTTAGAAACCATGTAGACGCCATTCAGAGTGTCTAAATTTGATGAGGTACTTCCTACAAATCAAAACTTGTTTATAGACAGAGAATCCTTTTCTTTTTACGAACCACTTGGATAGTAAAGATACTGAGATATAAAGAGCCTTTGTTCTAAGAACAAATCGTGGATGATGAAACAATTTAGACACTATTTAAATTGTCTAAATAGTTTGCAGTAAGATGCCTGGAAGATCGTGGTTGTTGGAGAGAAGAGGATTGGGGTTCGAGTAAAGGATGCCTGTTGAAAACTACTTATTCACACTAAGATTTGGTAGTAAAATGCTCAGAGGCGTATAGAAACCGTTAGAATAAAATCTGTACTGCTATTCGTTTCTATTCGATTTCTGAATAAATGTGTCCTATAAGTCTTTTTCAATAGAGATTTTAGTTCCTGTAAACATTGGAAATGGTTAAACCGATTCTGGAAAGAACTGTTCAACAGTGGTTGAAATCCGTTGGATAACGTGGGGCCACTTTAATCGATGCATTTGGGGGGGGGGGGAGGAATTTAGTTTCATACACTGAGAAAAAGAAAT